>JAGWCC010002071.1:0-32251 GCA_022651775.1 Drusus annulatus | reverse complement strand
AGCGGGATATTTCGGCTTGATGATGAGATAAAATACAGGCACGGTTTGTTATTATCAAATTAGATATTCTATATTGAGATTCGGTGTGTTGGATTATGATGGATTTTACAGTATGTATTGCGCAGGATAAAGGCAGAGTAACAGCATTAAGTAAATATTAGGAGGGGTTTAAAACATGAGGGAATTTTTACAAGATTTTTGATATTGACTTTGGTAACATCAATGAGTTTTTTCTACCGGTGTATTTGCTAATAACATTGCGCCCAAAATACAAAACAATTGCGGAAAACTTATTGTATGACAACGCAACCGTTTATTCTAACAACAGTTTAATTTTTGTTACAAAAGATGGTGCAAGCGGGTGCATCGATTATTCTGGAAAGGTTGTCGTTCCGCTTCAATATACCGATATTTCGTTGCAAAACGGCTACATGTTGGCGGTAAATGAAAGCGGTTCTTATACGCTTTATGACGACAAAGGAAACGTTAAGATGAATACTTCCGCATTTTCAAAAAGCGCTAGTTGGCGGTTATGAACCTGACAGCCTAACGATTGCAAAGAATATTTGTTGGTATGGGAAATGGGTCAAAATATAAGCTTGTGGATTTTAACGGAAACGAACTGGGAAAACATTACAAAACTGCTCTCCAATAGCAAGCAAGGAACTATCAAATTACTGATAATTTAATAAAGATTCGAGATGATGACAGAACTACCTATTATGTGGATTTTAACGGCAACCCTGTTTTGCAAAAGAACAGGATATTATTTTACATTAATTTTAGCGATGGGCTTGTGCTTAAAACAAAAGCTATAGACCCGAAAAACACACAAAGCGAAAAGGTCGAGCACCACTTGCTTTTTTATGACGTAAGCGGTAAACTTGTCTGCGACGTGCCTAGTTTTGCTAATGGAGTGAGCGAGTCCGTTGAATTTAGTTCCACGGATTCGGCAACGCTATTGCAATTTTCCGAGGGTTACGCCGCCTATATGGATAAAAACACAAAACTCATTGGTTTTATTGACAAGACGGGAAAGGTTGCGATCCCTGCAAGATTTGAAAGATGTGTTATGAAATTTAAAAACGGCACGGCTGGTGTTTATCTTCCCAACGATGACAAGTTAAGCTTTATTGACACGCAAGGGAACAGTTTTGTTTTCTATCCCTCGCCGTCTCCGTGGCCTCGTGGGAATGTGAACGGGATATTTGAGAATAATTATCTTTCAGACGATGAATCCGTTACATTTGCCGTTGTTGCCAAAGATATAAATGGAAAGCAAATATTTTCATCGCATAAAACTATGAAAAACAATGAAACAACGTCTTACGCATATGCTTTTGGTTCAGGCGAGCCAGTTCTGTCTAAAAACATAACAGATATTACCTTAGACCCGTTTTCACATACCGCCATCATGGTTACAGCTGATAAACACTATGGCTTAAATGATTTAAGCGGAAACGAAATTCTTACGCAGGTTTATGATGAAATACAACCTCTTTCAAGCAAGGACGGACGCTTGTTGCTCAGCAAAAACGGAAAACTCAGCATAATTCAAATTACAACAGAAGATATATCTCCGATTTATGAGGCTTCTGCTAGAATTACTGATGAGGGTATGCAAGACGATTTGGTCTACACCTTTTCAGATGGGAAAATCAACCCTCAAAAAAATCTTCCGCTTATTATGATTAACGGCGAATTCACAAGCAAAGGCACAGGCGTTGTTAAAAACGGTGGCACAGTGTTCGCACCAGCTAGAATTGTTGCGGAAACATTAGGCGGTACTGTAGATTGGGACGAAAACAACAATGCAGTTTCCATATTTGTAAACAATCATAAATTGAAATTTTTTCAATCAATAGCAATGAAGCGGTTTTTGACGGAGAAAAAATTACCCTCCACAATATTCCTTTTGTCAATACAGGAATATCATATATGTCAACTGAGGATATGTATGATTATTTTAACGTGAACGCTGGTTATATGCCAGATTTTGAATTACCTTCATTTGCGAAAAACCCCATTATATACATTGATGTCAAAGGTGGAAACAATCAAGATTTAGATACGGCTATGAAAATTAAAGATTATACAAAACAGCAACTATTAATTGGTCTTGAAAATTTCATTCAAAACAATGTTGGTGGGGAATACGAAAAAGAAATTATTAATGTAGTCCCACAAATTAAAAAAGATATTAAAAACATTGAAACGATTAGCGTTGTAAGCAGATACATTATGTTGCAAAGTCCATATCTAATGCTTGTGGATACTGAAACAAAAGATATTTATTTTTATAATTCGGGTAATGGTTTTTGCGCAATATGGAAAATGGATATTAATGACCCCGAATTGTTCATAGCAAATTACGTTGCAGGTTAAAATAAATATACTTTGGAGAGTGTGGAAATGAGAAAAATCATAATTCTAGTAACACTTATTTTGTCAATGAGTCTTGTCGCTTGTGGAAAACAACCGGCAGAAGAAATCAAACAGGTTACAAAAACGGACATTCCAAAACAAACAACTTTAATTGAAGCAAAAAAATATTTAGAAGATAACTATGCAAGCGTTAATATTGATGGCTCAACATCTATGATTCCTTTTTACCAGTCTTTAAATAATATGTTTGCCCCGACGAAAAAACAGTGGAACATAGTAAAACCGTAGAGGCTTTTGAAAAATTCATTAGCGGAGAAAACGACATTTTGCTTGGTGTTGATTATAGCGACGAATGGCTTGAAAAAGCAAAAAACAGTGGAATCGAATTGGAGAAAAAGCAAATAGCACGAGAAGCTTTTTTGAGTTCTTAATAAACAAAAACAATCCTGTTAAGAGCTTAACAATAGAGCAAATAAAAGATATTTACAGCGGAAAAATTACAAACTGGAGTCAAGTTGGCGGTGATAACACCCCCAATTAAAGCATATCAAAGGAACATTGATTCTGGTTCACAAATGAGAATGAATAAATTTATGGGCAAGACGCAACTTATGGAACAAGACGTGGAGTATATCTCAAGCATGGGTTATGTTATGGAACAAATGAGTGATTATTATATAAACAAGTATGCAATCGCTTATAATATGTACACGTTTACTGAAAAACAATATGTTAATGTTGAAGTTAGTATGCTAAGGCATTACTATTGTTTTGCCCATGAGGAGACCACATATAATGATGAAACATCCAATCTGTATATTTAATTACATCTATTACGACTCAAAAAAACCATTAGCCAGCGAGTTTGCAAACAATTTGTATGTTTATTTAATGGGCGACGAGGGGCAAAAATTAATAAGTGATGCGGGTTATGTGAATTTGAATAAGAAGTACGACAGAAACAAAGATGTTTATCAACCTGAAGAATATTATGAAGGCGAAACCCTTGGCTTCTATGATGAAGCTAAAGGCGAATTTTATGACGCTTCCGAAGACGGGAAACTTTTAGTATTCAAAAGTTTTGAAGATTACGTATTGCGTGATTCAAAATACAAAAACAATACAAACGCACGTGATTTTTTAACTTTAATCTGGAATTCAGATATTGACATAAACCCACACACAGCCTCGTTGTATGAAGGCAAAATTTCATTCAATCCGTGGTGGGACGCATCCCTTGACCCTGAAGATTTTTTCAACTACAAATATGGTGATATGTATTATTCTGACTTAACGTATTTTATTGATGAAGATAAATATGTGCTTTCCTCTGTTGAACAAATGGGGTTTGATAGTTATCTCGGCACCGAAGAGTTTGCCAAATTTTCTAAATATATGGAAAATATAAAACCAGACCTTTACCTTGAAATTACAAAAGAAGAACTGAAAAATCTATATCTAAGAACAACCGACGATGATAATAACACACAAACGACGCTAATCTTAATTTTTTCCAACCGTTTAAAGAATATGCAAATTGGTGTTATGAGAAAATTTACAAGATTTTTGACAATGACTTTGGCTATAACATTGTTTTTTTTCGTCAACGTGGTTAAGCGGGATAACACCAAAAAATCAAAATACGCTCGTAACTGCGTGAGGCAATTTCAATCAGTTCTACAAAACGACTACACATTAACCGTAAATATAAGCGATTCTTACACACTGTTTGACGGCAAAGGCGGTGTTGTGATGAACGCCCGAGAACGTTTCAAAACTGTCGGCAGGTGGATATACCCCTAATAGCCAAAAATATTGCTAAAGATTTGGTTGGTAAGCACAGCGACTCTAAGGTCAAATATGTAGATTTTTAAGGTAATGAACTTAAAAATCTTACAAAGTTGCTCTCAAACGGTTTGGAAACGATAGACTTTTGATGTAAATTTAATAAAGATTCAAAATGACGATAACACTTCATATTATGTTATGAATAATAGTTATTTATGGATAAGGGAAATATATTGATGAGTAGTATCGGAGGTAGTTTAACCTCCTGTAGTTGTGATAACCTCATATGCTTTAATTACCACAATATCCATTTCATTTCACTTGTTGAATATAATAAATATAAACATTCTATAAGAGTATAAGCAAAATCTACAGCACCGCCAAAATGCAACGTTATAAATAAAATTGAATAATCTCACTTAAAAACTGAAAGGAGCAACCAAAAATGTACATCTACCCAGAAAATATGAAAGGAAAAGCGAATCTCCTCCTATGGAAATTATGGGATTTATCCATCATTTTAATAGGAGTATTATTTTCGATAACAGCACTAGTCACCATAAAATTAATCTACCCCCTAGCAATCACGACCGCCTACGCTTTCCTAACAATCCGCTATGAAGATATGTCGATATTTGATTATATCGTTCATGCGTTTAAGTTTTGTGTAACTAAACAACAACTATTTTACTGGAGGTGGCAAGAATAAATGAGTATATTTGACAGCTTTAAAAAGAACAAAAACGTTCCACAAGGCAAGAAATTGGCGCAAAAACCATCGACGAAAACGGAGTTGAAACGTATCGAAAAGAGTATTTAGTTTATTTTTTAGTCAAGCCGTTAAACATTGCGGTGCTTTCTGAAAGCACAATTCGTGGAAAAATTATGGGACTTATGAATTTACTAAAGGAACTTGAAAACGTTGAATTAGTTTGCATAAATTCACGTGAAACTTTTGAGGATAACAAAATTTATATGAAAAAAAGGCTTGCAGAAGAAGAAAATCCAAAGGTTCGTGAGATACTTGAAAAGGATTTATTGTTTTTAGATAGGATACAAATTCAAACGGCATCGGCTCGTGAGTTTTTAATTTTGCTAAGATTTAATGAGAAAGTTTTGGAAACTAGCGAAATTACTGCGAGCATTAGCCGAGTTGAAAAAATGCTTAAAGAGCAAGGATTTATCGCCAAGCAAGGTCGGAAAAGACGATATCAAAAGAATATTTGGTGTACTTCGTTGAAAATTTGACACAAGTGTATTTTGAAGATTACGATGGTGAAATTTATGTTAAAGAGGACGGTGGCTTATATATTTAAAAAGTTAAGAAAAACAAACTGAATTTGCCAAGAAGTGAGCAGGCAAAAGAACATATCAAAGTTCAAGAGTTTCTCGATATGTGTGCGCTCCAAACGCTATGAAATTTTTTCCCGACTATTATATTTGTGGGAACACTTATCGTAGCGTTTTTGCTGTGCGGTCATACCAAACTGAAACGAATGAACAGGCTATTCTCCGCCATTTAGGGAGAAATCTGGCGTTACTTTGCGTATTTATTCAAGACACGTAACGCCCGCAGAGGAACGTAAAATAATTGCCAATGCCGCCAGTAAAAACCGTATGTACCGCTCCACGACTGATATTCAGCAAACTGTTATTGCAGAATCAAACTTACAAGATGTTACAAATTTGATTGCACAAATGCATCGAAATCGTGAACCGCTGTTGCATTGTGCGGTTTATATTGAAATGTCGGCGGTTAGTTTGGAGAAGTTGAAAGAGCTACAATCGGACGTTATGGCGGAGTTGACACGTTCGAAATTGTCGGTAGATAGGCTGTTACTTCGCCAACGTGAGGGTTTTGCATCGACTCAACCTTGCGGTTATAATGCGTTTGGTGACCAGTTTGAAAGAGTGTTGCCAGCCTCAAGTGTCGCAAATTATGTTCCCATTTAATTATTCGGGAAAGACTGATTCTAAAGGCTTTTATCTAGGACACGATAAGTACGGTTCAAACGTAATAGTTGATTTTCAACGAAGAACAGAGGATAAAACTAACGCAAATATACTAATTCTTGGAAATAGTGGACAGGGTAAAAGTTACTTAATGAAGTTAATATTGTGCAACATGAGAGAAAGTGGAATGAGTGTAATTACCATAGATGCGGAATCAGAATATGCTGATTTAACAAGGGAATTAGGCGGTTGCAACGTAAATATTATGAGCGGAACAAACATTATAAACGTGCTTGAACCGAAAATTTTAACCAATGTTGATGAAGAAAATGACGATAAGAAAGAAGATACTCAAAAAGCAAGTTCGTCAAAAATATCTCAACATATTTCATTTTTGCGTGACTTTTTTAAGACTTATAGAAATTTTAATGATGAACAAATTGATACACTAGAAATTATTTTACAAACGTTGTATTCAAAATTTGGAATTAGTGATGAGTCTGATTTTTCAAACGTTAAAACCCACTGACTACCCTATTTTATCAGATTTATATGAAGTCATTGAGGAAGAACAAAAGAACTTTGAGGCGAGCAAAACTAACCTTTATACGGCGAAACATTGAGAAGTTTAGCACTTTCCTTGCGTTCCATTTGCGTTGGTGCGGACTCAAATTATTTCAACGGACACACAAATATTACAGATAGTAAATTTATATGTTTTGATGTAAAGAACTTTTTAGAGAAAGATGGAAACCTTGTCGATGCGATGATGTTCAACATTTTAACGTTTATGGCTGACTCGCTTTTGACAAAAGGAAACACGTTGGCATCGATTGATGAGCTTTATTTATTCCTCACAAACCTACGGCTATCACGTATATTCGCAACTTTATGAAGCGAGTTAGGAAAAAAGATAGTGCTGTTATTCTAGCAAGTCAGAATATTGAGGATTTTAATCAACCCGGAATTGCTGAACTTACAAAGCCACTATTTGCAATACCTACACACCAATTTTTGTTTTATCCCGGCAATATTTCAGCGAGCGTTTATATGGATATGTTGCAGTTAGAAGAATGTTTGTATGAGTTGATAAAATATTCTCAGAGGTAGTTTGCGTTTTTAGACATGGTGTTGAGGTTTATAATTTGGTCGTTAAGGCTCAGAAATATAAGGAAATTATGTTTGGAAATGCGGGTGGAAAATAAATTTTAAAAAACTATTGACTCTCACGTAACGTTATAGTTTATAATGGTATTTGTAAGGGAGTTGATGAAATTGAATGCAAAAGAAGTAGCTACTTTAACTGGTGTTAGCGTGCGCACGCTTCACCATTATGACAAGCAAGGAATTCTTTCACCGAGCCGAAACGCAAACAATGACTACAGGCAATACGCCGATTCGGACTTGGATAAATTGCAACAAATACTGTTTTTTAAAGAATGCGGATTTTCGCTTATTAAAATTAAAGAGCTTTTTGAAAACCCTATTTTTAACCATGCCGAAGCCTTTGAACTTCAAAAGAAATACCTTCTACACGAGAAAAAACGTATTGAATCAATGCTAAAAACACTTGAAAAATCAATTAAAAACATGAAAGGGGAAATTAAAATGAGCAAAAAAGAAAAATTTGATGGGTTTGACTTCACAAATAATCCATATGAAGAAGAGGCTCGCAAACTTTGGGGCGACGAAACTATCGGCAAAAGCAAAGAACATATGGAGGGAATGACTTTTGACGAGCAACAAAAAGAATTTCAAAAGGAATGGACGATTTATTTATTGAACTTGGCAAAATAAAAGATTTGCCACCAAATTCTGAAATAGTCCAAAAGGCAATGGAAAAAATGTATCAACATTTTAATCAGAATTTTGGAATTCATTATTCGTTAGAAGCTTTCGCAGGGCTTGGGAAAATGTATATTTCAGATGAAAGATTCAAAGAAAACATAGACAAATATGGTGAAGGTCTTTCGGAATTTCTTGCAAAAGCAATGAGCATTTATGCTGAAAATCAGAAGTAAATAGCTTAGTTAAAAACCGCTAATCTAATATGATTATGCGGTTTTTTATTTTTCCAAAGGAGTTGAAAGAGCATGGCAGACCCAGTAACCGCCCTAATAATAAAGAAAATTGCAGTCGCAGTTGCAAGTGACAAACGAACGTGGAAAGTTGTTGCATCAGTTATTATTGGTTTTCAATGCTGATTATTTTACCACTTTTTCTAATAATGAGCATATCAAGTGGTGGTGCAGAAAGTAACAAAAACATTGCAGATATAGTGTTTAATGGAGGTGAAGTGCCGTCAGATTTATCAAATGAATATAAAGAATATGTTGAAGAAATGAAGTTGGTGTTTGAGAAATTAGACATTGAAATAGAAAATATTAATGAAGAAATACTGAAAGCCTTGATGATATCCGCATCAAGGCTATTTTTTATGGGTTATATTTTGGAAAGGATTTAAATTTTACCGAAACATTCTATAAAGATTTTATAAATTGTTTCGTGGAAACGACAACGGAAAATGAAGCTGAAAAGACTGTACCTATAAAGGATTTAGCAAAAGTTTATGAGAATATAGCAACTTTAATTGGTAGAGAAATAACTGAAACTGAAAAAACAAACATCAATAATTTATACTTTCAAATGAAATTTGGATACGTTGTTGGTGGAGAAAACGGTGGAAATGCGTCAAATAATGGTATACCATCTGAAGCACTTGAAGATGAAACATTTGCAACTTTAATGAGTGAAGCAACAAAATATTTAAACATGCCTTACGTATGGGGAGGGTCGATACATCTGAATCCTTTGATTGTAGCGGATTTGTCTGTTGGAGTTTTACGGCTTCAGGGAGTTAAAAACGTACCAAGAACGACCGCCCAAGGACTTTATAATCAGTCCACATTAGTATCGAAAAGTGAACTAAAACCCGGCGACTTGGTTTTTTTTACTAAAACTTATAAAAGTTCAAATCCTGTTACCCACGTTGGAATTTATATTGGTGATGATAAGATGATTCACGCCGGCGATCCGATTGGATATGCAGACTTGACGAAAAGTTACTGGACAAGTCACTTTTATGCCTATGGCAGACTATAATTTGGAGGTTTTATGTTGACTTTAAAGGCTAAATTGTTCTCGAAATGCAACAATTTCGAGCAATTATTACACAAAATAAGAATTTTAATATGTCACCAAAAGATATTATGATTGAAAAAATAATCGAAATTTCTCCGCTTGCATATTTGAATTTTACTAGTAATTTCGATAAAAGTTATGACTTTGCAAATGAACTTGACCACTTGCAATTCATTGATGATTCTAGGGTTTGGCACTGCATATTAGTTAAATATCAAGGTATAAATGGTGGCGTAATTTATCATAACAAAGGCTTTAATTCAAAATGTTTTGTTGGATTTTTAGAACGATACTAGACATATAATAACTGATTTTTTACACATTAAAACTAAAAGGAGGCTACAAAATGGGGCAACGAGCTTGGTATGTTTTAAAAGAAAATGGCACGGAATCAAATCTTTATTCGCACTGGGGCGCTAACGAATTAACACCGATTTATCGACTAAGTCAAGCGAAAAGAAATCCAGAAAGAAATGTCCGAAAAATCAATTGCTGATATATTTTCAAATCTAAATGAAGATGGAAAATATATGTTAGTTGATAATCATTCTAAAGTTTTTAACCAAATGAATGAGCATGAATTAAAAAATATGAAAGATGATTTTAACAAAACAGCAAACATTGAAATGAAAATAACGCTTGACCTTGACGCACAAAAAGTCGCTTATGAGTATAGTGATGTTTATTTTAGAACACCTAGAAAAGACTTTGAAATTGGCATTGACAAGGCAACCGAACTTTTTCAAACTACTTTTGACGAGGCTATAAAAATAGGTGTTGATGACTTTTGGGATATAGCTAAAAAGTTCCGTGACAACCTTTTAAAATCTGAATCTATAGCATTTTTAAATGAAAATGTTGATGTATCGAGTGTAGAAAAAATCAGCAATAGTAACGAAAATGAAATATTTAATGAAGAAATTAATACTAACGAGAAAATAAAAGTGCTAATTGTAAAGCCAAATGAAACTCCGTTTGAACTGAAATTGTCAACGATTTAAAGTCCATGCAAGAGGTTGTTGGTGGCTTAATTGAAGTCGTTGGACTTGATGAGGGCGTGGATATTGTGGTCAATGAAGAAGGTAAACTCATCGGACTTGAGGGCAACCGTTCGCTCGGCAACGGACATTTTAGTGGGTGATTTTTTCATTGTTGGCTACGATGATGAGGTGATTTTATTTCATTAACTGAGGAACAAATTGAAAAATATAGTGATGAATTTACTGAAATTCAAACTTTCACACAAGAAGATATTGCTGAAACAATGAAATTTGATTTTGGAATGTGAGGTGTCTAAAATGGCAAAAAGAAAAAGATAATTATAACTGTTGATAGTGAAAAAATAATTGCTATCAAACAGTTTATGGCTGAAAATTCAGACAGCATTGAGGTGCAACTGGCGGTTACTTTCGATAAAATATATGAAAAATCAGTGCCACTTCCAGTGAGGCAATACATCGATGCGGTATCAAAAACGTTGTAGTTACGCCAAAAAGAGAAGTATCGAAACACAAAACTCAAATACTTGATACATCAAATACAGTTAAAACCTCTTTGTAAAGCTTATTTAGGCTTTGTTTGCGATTTTACTTGCAAGGTCGGTATGTTTGCTCAATTAAAGCATAAAAACGAACGTTGGGCGATATTTGAGCAAAATTGAAAATCGGAAACAATAAAAAGCATTTAAAGGCTTGAATAAGTGAGTTTTTAGAGAATAAAAAGAATTTTAAAAGCCGAAAAAGCAAGGTCGAAATCGTCAAAATATAAGTGACTATTTCAAAGCAGGTTAAAATGCGGTGCTGCCGAACGCTCCATACGACACACAAAGCCCCGCAGTGCGTGGCTTTTAAGGACTTAAAGACCAGATGCTGTATAATCAAGTTCGGTGATGTAAATGATGTGTAGAACTGAAAAACATTGAGATAAAGCCAAGTTCAAAGGCTTTAAGACGATATAAAAACGGCTCAGTTTTAGGCTCTATCGAATTTACATCACTTTTTGTAATACTAAAAATAATTTAATGGAGGTTATGAAAATGTCAAAGAATTCTGAAAAGAAAGAACGCTCTTCAATTTGGTTATCGCCACAAACCTTGAAAGAAATGCGATGCAGCGGTAGTTTTTGATAATTGTAAAAGTCGAAGTGAGTTTGTAGAAAAAGCAATTATTTTTTATACAGGTCACCTCGCTTCAAAAAGTAACTCTGAATTTTTATCAGTTGTAATTTCTGAAATGGTTGAGGGAATTATTTCAAATACCGAAAAACGTATTTCAAGATTGCAATTTAAGCAAGCCGTGGAGCTTGCAAAGATGTCAAAACTTATATCTTCGGCGTTTGAAGTTGATGAAGAAACGTTGCATCAACTGCACATTGATTGTGTGAATGAAGTGAAAAAAATAAATGGTGTAATAAAAATGACACCATCAAATTGGGGCGATGAAAAATACCAAAATTATTTTTACAAGTCGATATACTAAAAAAGGTTCAAAGCTAAAAACCTTGTTGAATACTTTGCAAAACGTGATGGTGTCGACCTTTCCATCAATTTAGTTTTGAAAAACGAGCCATCATCAGAACCACAACAAAAAAAACTGATAAAAGAGTTGATAAATAAAATTCCTGAGGCTAAACAAACGTTGGAATATCAAGACTATATTGAAAAATCCAACTAAAAATAATGCGTCCGAATTTATAACTGAAACTTTAGCGAACTACAGTGATATGTTTGATGGTATTGAAAAATTTGTTGACTATATGGCGTATCGACCTAGGGTCGAAAAAATATCAAATCATGGCTTGTTTTCTTCGGGAAACAAGCCTTTAAATTTGGAAGAAGTGAAAAAAAATATTCTAAACCACAAAGGAAATATTTATTTGAACGTAATCAGTTTAAGGCGAGAAGACGCCGAACGATTGAGTTTTAATGATGCTGATTGTTGGCGAAATTTAATTCGTTCAAAACAAGCGTTGGTATGCCGCCTTTCACAACGAATCCCACCACCCTCATGTGCATTTGATGGTCTACAATGCACGTCCATCACGTGAATTTCTAACGAAAACTGCCATTGAGGATTTGAGAAGTGCGTTTGCAACTGAAATTTTTGCGGACGACCTTTATCATATTTACAACGAAAAAACAAACGTAAGAACCGAATTGACAAACGAAGCAAAGGAAATTGTCAAAAACTTAGTCGATGAAATAAATAATAAAACTTTTGACAATCCAAAACTTGAAAAAATGTTGTTAGAACTCTCTGAAAAGCTTGCCAAACATAAAGGACGTAAGGTTTATGGATATTTAAAAATTAAACGATAAAAAGTTTGTCAGTGAAATTGTAAAAGAAATTGCTAGTGACGAAACGTTTGATGAACTTTATAAAAAGTGGTGCGACTTGCAAAATGAAGTTGCGTCATCTTATAAAAGTAGTTTTTCAATTCCGCCACCACTTTGGGAACAGAAAGAGTTTAAAAGTATTAAAAATGTTGTTATTGCTGAGGCTTTGAAAATTAAAGTAGACGAAATCACAGAAGATATTGTGGAAGATAATATTATAGAAGAAACTAAAATTGATGAACCAAAATATAAACCGAAATCATCTGTAAATAATACTAAAAACCCTATAGATACTGAAGAAATTATTGATGATAAAGAACTAGACGAAGTTTTGAAATTGAAACTTCAAAAACTTCTAATCCAGTAAAATCAAATGTTACTCCAACTAACGCAGTGGCTAATTTAATTAAACATTTAAGTAAAATAATTTCTGATGATTACCAAGAAAAGCAAAATAAATTATACAGAATTGATAAAAAATTATATCGTAAGATAGCAGAGAAAAAAGCAAAAATCAAGGAATTAAATTAGAGTAACATAGTTTGTAATTTTGAAAGGTGGAAATTTATAATGGCAAAATATACGCAAGAACAAATCGACCTCGCAAACAATGTTGACCTCGTAAATTACTTGCAAAGTCAAGGCGAAACGCTAAAACGTGAGGGGTCAGACTACCGCTGGAAAGGTCATGCAAGTGTTACGATTCGTGATAACAAATGGTATCGACATATCGACGGTCAAGGTGGCAAAGCAATAAGTTTTATGAGAGAATTTCATGGGTTAAGTTTTCGAGATGCAATGGAAAAAACTGTTAAACGGAGAACAGGGAAAAGAGTTCGTCAAGCAGTTGAAAAGCCCGCTACCAAAGAAAAGAAATTCACACTACCCGCTCGCAACGGAAATATGCATAGAGTTTTCGCATATTTAACAAAAGGAACGTGGAATTGATAAAGACGTTATCGCTCATTTTGCAAAAGCGAAAACTATCTTTTGAAGATAATATCTATCATAATGTTGTTTTCGTTGGATTTGACGAAAATGGCGAACCGAAACACGCACACAAAAGAGGAACGTTGACGTTTGGGGAAAGTTATAGAGGAAATGAAACTGGGTCAGATAGTCGATTTAGTTTTCAACATAAAGGCGAGTCAGATGTGGTTTATGTTTTTGAGGCTCCGATTGATATGTTGTCGTTTATTTCTTTGAATAAAGATGATTGGGAACAGGACAATTATGTGACATTGAATGGAGTAACGGATAAACCGTTGCTCCATTTTTTATCTGAAATGAATATGTGAGAACTGTCTGTTTGTGTTTGGATAATGATACGGCTGGGGTTGAGGCTAATTGAGGGTCGGTGGTAAGCTTAAAGAATCGGGTTATGAAGCTGAAAGGCTTGTTCCTAGATTTAAAGATTGGAATGAATACTTAGTGCAAAACAAATTTATCAATTGTACATATTTTAATATAATGAATCATTATCTATATTAATTTATGATGAAAAGTAGATTTTCTAAAAATTAATTTTAATTTGATAACAAAAATCAACAAAAAGCTTGACAAATGTATTATAATAGGTTATTATTAATGTACAGACTGAACTCAGTCAGTACATTATGGAGTGTGGTAAACATAAAAAAAAAGAATTACCAAATTACCAGAAGAACGTAGGCAAGAAATTCTTGAAGTGGCATTGAAATTTTTTATGTCAAGAGGCTACGAAAAAACTTCTATAAAGGATATCGTAGAGGAGGTGGGGGTTGCACAAGGATTGTTTTATTATTACTTTAAGTCTAAAATGGAAATATTTGAAGCTGTTGCTTCGCTATATGTAGATGATTTTGTTGAGAATAATAAAATTTCATATAAAAACAGTGATAAAACCCTATTGAGATTGTTGAGGAACTTATCAACGTATTGATACTGCACACAAAAAAATATGATTTATTTTTAATTGAAATTAAAAAATCAGATATTAAACATCAACTTCAGTCAAAGATTTTTCAAAGATTTGCAATGAAATTTGTCGAAATACTAACTCCAATAATAATTAATGGAAACGAAACAGGACTCATGAATTGTGGGTATCCGCGTGAAAGTGCTATCTTGTTTTTATTTGGTCTAGAAAAAGTTCTACATGATGAAGAAATTAAACTAAATGTGTATGATAGTTTAAAGCATCATGAAAATTTTATAAAATATACTTGTTCTAAATTATTTAATTATGTTTAGACTGAGATTGGAGATGAATGTATGTTAAATGCTGCTTAAAACAACAAATTTTAGAGATGTTGAAGCTCAAATGTTAGACTCTTACATATTCTGAAATAATTGAAAACTTATATACCTTTTTCCAAAGCATCCAAAAATAAATATACTATTAATAAAAATGATTCTAAGTCATATAAACTAAACTTTACCATCATTTCCAAGTTGTGCATGGATAGAACTTTCAAAGCTTTCAATAAAATATCCAAAGGACAACGCGTACCTTATCAAGTTGATGTTGTTGTTACTGGAAACTGCCACTGCAATTGTTGGCACTGTTTTCGTCCAAAAACTAATGAAGGGGATTTAAGCTTAGAAACTATTAAATCATTAATTTCTGATGTTTATGAAATGGGCACCGCTACAATAGGTATAACCGGTGGAGAGCCAATGCTAAGATATGATCTTATGGATATAATAGATTCAATACCAAATGGAATAGAAGGTCAACTATACACAACTGGTCATAAAATTGATTATGATTTTGCAAAAAAACTTAAGAAAACGAATTCTGACAAGGGTAATTATAAGTTTGGATCATTACGATGAAAAAAAAAATTGCTTGTCAAAAAAGAGCAAATTTAAATTTTAAAGAAGCACTTAATGCAATAAAAGTATTAAATCAAAAACGATATACATCGGTAACTTTTATGTGTTACCGACGATTTATTAGATGAGGAAAAAAATTATAAAAAATATTTTGATTTTGTAGGGAAACTAGGTGTTGATGAAATTAGAATTGTCCTTCCGATACCGCAAGGAAAGCTTGAAGGTGTGGACAATAAAAGACTTTATTTTTAATGCCATTAAACTAATAAAAGATATTAAATTCAATAATTATGACAACATAAATTACCCTAATATTGTTCTTTTTAGAAGGAAATAGAAAGTTCTAAAGTTTTTGGATGTAACGCAGATCTAACTATATATCTATAAACAACGACGGAATGGTTAACCCATGTGTGGCTGTACCAATGTCATTTTGAAATATAAATACTACTTATAAAGGAAATTTACAGCGATATGGAAAAGAATTTTAGTTCTTGTCGAAGCTCTTGCTACGGAAGAATTTCTGGCAAGATAATTAAGAAAGATAAAATCGATACTAGTACAATGCCTTTGCCAATTGAAATATCAAAAAATATTGCAAATCAGATAAAACATGGTTCATTAAGTAAGTTCTTTAAAGTAGACAGTCATTAATATTTTTAATTAGGAGTGAAATTATGATAACAAGTAAAATTATTGGAGTAGGAGGATATCGTGCACCTCAATTGTCAAATGAAGATTTTGTTAGTTTTTGGAAAACGCTAAGACCGTAAATAAAATTATTCCTTATAAGAAGAGGTATTTGTCCTTGATTTCAATACGATGGAAGTTTCTGGTGGTCTAATACATTGAAAATGAAGCTTTCTGTTGGTTAGTAAAGTCGTGCAATTGAAATGGCAAATAAAACATCAAAAGATATTGACATGATAAGATATCCAACTGCAACACCGGACTATCCAATTCCACCTTGCTTTGGAACTTTACAAGAAAAAACTAGGAATCAGGTCTTGCATGGGATTTGATATTAGGTCGGGATGTGCCGGATTTGGAACAGCAGTAATAGTTGTTGACCACTTTATTAAATCAAATGCTGTAAAAACTGTTTTAGTTGTAGGTTCAGATCTCGCCATCTATGTTATTACCCTGAATTAATAAAAAAAGTAGGTGCAGAAAAATATCCGCTAAGAGCATTATACAATTTAATGTATTTTGGCGATGGTGCAGGTGCTATATTGCTGGAAAGAACAGATCAAAAAGGTATTTTTGTTTCACAGATGGGGTCAACTAGAGCGCATATCGCATTTGGTTCTAAGATCGAAGTAGGTGGAACTATTCAACCATATCCAAATGAAAAAGACAAGATTGAGAACATACCACTAATCCAAGCGAGTAATTTAAGTGAACAATATTTACCAGAAGTCCTTATTGAATCTGTACATCAGTTCTTAGAAAATAACAAATTAACTCTAGACAGTTTTGATAAGTATATATTTCCTATCGAAAATGAACATTTTAAGAAAATAGTTATAGATAACTTTTTACTGAATTTAATGAAAATAAAACTAATATCCGACAGTAGTAATGGCGGTGCTCTAATTAATGCCGCAGTTCCGTCGTCTTAAACTATGCGATTAAAACAAAGCTTCAAAAAAAGTTAGGCGATAAAATTTTGATGTACGCTGGTGAAAACACAAAGTGGCAACATGCTATAATTGGTTTACATTGATTGGCAGGTTAATCATAAAATTAAATCTATGACCAATACTATAGGCCCCAAATTAAAATAAACAATAACTTGGGGTAACCTTTAATTTAAAGCAAGCAATAACAAGATATATTGTTCTTGCGTTTTAATAGTTAGTATACTAAGCACGATAAAACACAATTTACAAAAGCATTATAAAAAATATACGAGGAAAGCTAACAACTTTGAAAATTTTATTGATATCAAACACATGGTTAAAAAATTTTTTAGTAGGAGAAGTTGAGCCGCAGGTTATAAAAGATGTAACATTTAGCTTGTGTGAAGGCGAATTTGTTGTAATCTTAGGTCCGGAGCGGTTCCTGAAAATCTATGAAATTACTAAATATTATTGGTGGAATTGATAAAAATGAGTAGTGGTGAAATGTATTTAAAGATATGTCACGCATACTGCCGATGAACTCAAACTCACAAATTATAGACGAAATACCGTGGGTCGAGCTAATTTTACACTTAATACCGTGAAGCTTAACTGCAAGAGAAAATATTGAAATGGTTTCTGAATTATCAAAAAAGATCCCATATCAAGTGACGAGTTGCTCAAGCAGATAGATTTAGAAGATAGAGTGAGATTTTTTTCCATCGAAAATGTCCAAGTGGGCAACAGCAACGAGTAGCTATTATCGCAAGTACTTTAGCTAAAAAATCCCGATTTATTACTTTCTTGTGATGAGCCGACAGGAGCACTTGATGGGAAAAACAGGATCCAGTCTTAGAGTTATTGATAACTTTAACAAAAAATACAACAAGATTGTCGTATTAATTACACATAACGAATCTATTGCAAAAATTAGTGATAGAACATTTTATATTAAAGATGGATTGCTTGATAAAATTGTTATAAATAAAAATCCTGCACTTCCTAATGAGGTCGAATGGTAATGAAAATAAGAAGCATAATAAAAAAATCAGCTCGTTCTATGCTTAGGAATAAAAGTTCTTATATTGCTTGTGTTTTTGTCTTATCGTTGGGAATTTTAGTATTAATTTCAATGATAAGTTTACTTTATCAAATACAAACCGGCATTAGCAAATATTATGAAACAAAAGAATTTGGAGATGTTTTTGCTAATGTTATTTCAATGCCAAAATCAGACTTAAATCAAATAAATGACATAAATGGTGTTAAATTAGTTGATGGATATCTTTCGGAAAAAGTGAAGGCTAACATAGGTAACGATGATGAAATAACAACAATAAAAACTTATAGGTATAAATACATCTATTGAAAACAAGGTAAACAAAAACACCTGCTACTGGTAACAATTTGAGATATGACAATGATATTTGCTGGGGGAAATCATTTTATAAAGCCGCATAAACTGAAAATGGAGATTCTATACCTTTAACTATAAATGGAAGCGAGAAACAATTTATAGTGCAAGGAATTGTAGAAAGTCCTGAATTTATTATCGTTGTAGCTGACAATGCAGTTATATCTGACGATAGTGCGTATACAGTTGGATACATAAGCGAACATGCTATTGAACAGTTTTTATCAATGGAGAATATGGTTACGGATATAAGCTTAACTCTAAATGCAGATACAAAATATGAAGATATTGAAAACTTTTTGAAAGATAAACTTGATAACTATGGATTACTGAAGATTAATTCAAGAGAAGTTCAAAAAAGCAATTATAATATAATGGATGAAATTAGTCAGATTGTTGTAATAGGCACTATATTGCCATGTATATTTTTAATAGTTACATTTGCTATGATTTATATTATGTTAAAAAGATTAATTGAGAAAGAAAGAGTTGAAATAGGAACCTTTAAGGCGTTTGGATATAATGATATTGAGATTTTATTTGGATACGTCATTTATGGAGTAGTAGTAGGTGTGTGTTAGATTTTTACTAGCATTAATATTTTCTTTATCCATTCGGAAGGCTAATGTACTATAACTATAAATTAATGTATTCATTACCAGACCCTAACTTTATATTATCTAAACTTGTATGTATTTTTGCTTTTTCAATATCGATTTCAATAAGTCTTTTATCTGTTCTGATGGGTGCGAAAACAGTCCTTGCTATTAAACCCTCAGAAGCTATGAGAGCCTCACCGCCAAATATTAAAAATATTAAAATCGGATTAAATAATGCAGTAATCAAGTTTTTTTCAATAAAAACAGGAATTATGTCATTACGAAGTATTTCAGATGGAATAAGACACGAAGTGGGCTAATTGTTTTAAGTGTTGTTTGTTCCTTTTCAATAATTAATGTGATTTTATGGAATGGGTAAAGCAAGTAGCGGCCTCCCATTATAACTCAACCTCTTCTTGTTGAATTTTATGACATAAAAATCGGGCTAAACTCTATGAAATCGGCAACCAAAACCATAAATGAAGTTAATAAAATTGACGGTGTTGTTGGATCGGAAGGTATTTTTAACTATACCCATGCAGATAATAAATAAAAATTTAAATGAAGATATTGTTGCATATGGAATTCAAAAAAAATCTGATTTTTACAAAATTAGAGGAACTAATAATCATTATTATGAACCACCACAAAATTCTCTAGTGCTAAATACTAAAATAGCAAAAAAATTAAATGTTAAAACTAATGACCAGATTGAAGTAAAAGTTATCTGAAGAAAACGTAACTCTAATTGTTACTACATTATAGAAGAATCAATTGGTCCGGCGTTGAGAAGCTGAAATTGAATCCTTATCTAAAAATCTCTTTTAAAGAAGTAATGATTAATAATGTGCTTTTAAAAACAGATAAAACTAAGATTACTGATATACAAAAAAAATTAACTAGTTTCCTTAATGTAATAAGTATAGTTAATCAAGAGCATGCCGTATCTACTAATAAAAAAATGTTAGAATCAATACATGTTATGATTTATGCATTTATTGTAATGTCATTTTTAATGGGATTTGGCGCAATTTATAATAGCTTCTTGATTTCTCTCTGGAGAAGAAGCGAGAGTTAGCTCACAATGAGGGTATTAGGGTATACTATTGATGAAATAACAAGCATAAACTCGTTTGAACAGTGGCTTATGCTTGTTATTGGAATCATTTTAGGATTCATTCCGACAGCATTGTTAAAGGACTATATCGCTTCTCTTTTTAGCAATGACTATTACGTTTTAAAAATTAATATATCGTTTGAATCAACTGCACTTGTTATTATATGTTGTATTTTAGCTGTTGTGTTATTCAACCTATCAGCTAAAAAAGAAATAAAAATATAATTTGGCAGATGTTCTAGCGAAAGGGAGTAAAATTAGTGAACAAAAAATACAAACATCTTAGTAATTACAAGTATAATCTTGTTTGTGTGTTTTAATTTGATGATGGTATTCTTTAAAGCCATTGTTTGTCATCCACCGTTATTATAAAGAAAACAGATGTCAAGACTTGGTTTACAGAAGATGGAAAAACAAGCCAATCAGAAGATTTTAAAATACCATCAAATGTAACAGGTAAAGTAATTGGAGTATATGTAAATAAGGATGACTATATTACTGAGGGAACGGTAATTGCAAAAATTGATACTACAGATTATGATTCTCAAATTAAAATTCACAATAATAATATAAAAAGGATATAATTCTAAAATTGAGAGCGTTATAGTAGATGAGCTTAATGCAAAAGAAACTCTTGACTCAAATATTAAACAGCTTAAAGCTAAACTTTTGGTAATTGAAAATCAAGCTAAATTAAATGATGTAAATGGTATTTCAAGCGTGTTACCCAATGAATAATTGAATATTTTAGAATTATCAATTGAACAATGTAAAAAATTGAACTTAACTTTAATAAGGATATTTATGAGAAAAATGTTGTATTGTTTGAGAATAATATAATATCCAAATTCTGAATTTTGAACAATATGAAAGCTTATACACTTCTTAAAAATGGAACAAATGTTGGAACAAAAAAAATTCAAACCAACAAGAAATAGATAAGATCGAAAAGCAAATATGGCAAAGATATTAACATAAACGAATTCAGTAAACAAGCTAAAGAATAAATAAATGTAGCAACAATAGAAGAAATTAAGGTTCAAATAGTAGAATTAGAAAATAATATCCAAAAAGATTATAAAGTAAATACAGTATCAAAATATCAATCATTAATAGATATAGAAAAAAATTCGATAGAAACAATTAACCAAAATATTTTGGACTGTTCAATATTAGCAAATCAATCAGGATATATTACGGAACTGCCAATAGTTAATTCTTCTTTTATTTATCCAGCATCTCTTGTTTGTACAATTAAGGCAGAGAATATTTTAATGATTGAAAGTTGTGTTAGTACACAAGATATTGTTGGAATTAATGTAGGTAAATGGAGGGAAATACAAAAACTAGAGAGGAAGATCTTAATTTATAAAGGCACAATTACCGATATATCTGAAATGGGCAGAGAGAGAGTTTCTGCGTTAGGGATTATTGAGCAGAGAGTCAAGGTTAAAATATCACCAAATATGGAAATTAAAACTTTGGAGGTGGGTATAAGCTTGAAATAAAATATTTACAAATTCTCAAACAGTTATTCTTGAAGGAGTTAACGAAAACGATATTGTGGTAAAGAATGCATCAAATAAAGAACTTACAGAAGGTAAAAAAATAAAATGTATTAATTAAAAAAGTTTATAAATGAATAGATATAGTGTAATTAAACACTATATCTATTTTACTAATTATTGTTCTTCTACATACAGCTAATAAATATGCGGTGTTTATAGAATTTTAAAATTCTAATAGGAATTGGAGTTAGATAAATTGTATTAGTAATAGTTTTTCATTCATTTTAAAATCATATAAAAATAAAAAAGTAAGTTCTAAAATACTAGGAGGTAAAATGACACCACAATTAATAATCCTAATAACATCAGTAACAATAATTTTCCTAACATTCGCAACAATATCCCTAATAGCCAACAACAAAACCCTAAACGGAATAAAGTCCAAACCAATTGGCAATGGACAGCACGGAACGGCTCGATTTGCCACCAAAAACGAAATTGCCAACACTTATACCAAAATACCATATGAGCCACAAAAATGGCGAAATAACGTGAACCGACCCACTATTCAAGGCACAATCGTTGGAATGGAAATGCTAAAAGTATTAGACACCACAAACAAAAAAACTATCCTAAAAAGTATATTTTCAAACAAAAAGAAACCATTCGCATTAGTTGACACTGGCGACGTTCATACGCTTAATGTTGGCGGTACTTGGAGCGGGCAAAACTGCTTGTTTTCTCTATCCAAACATCGAATTTGCTTGTGCATCTGGCATGAGTTTCATTACAACAGATACAAAAGGCGATATTGCCCGTAACTACGGGGAAATCGCCAAGAAATACGGTTACTCAATATCAATAATAGACCTGAGAAATCCAACGCGAAAGTGACAGCTTCAACTTGCTTTATTTGGTGAACAAATATATGGATATTTTCCTCAAGACAAAAAGTATTTCGGCAAAGGCGAAAGCCGAGAAGTACGCCAAAATCACAGCCAAAACGATAATATATTCAGGTAGCGACAGTTCTGCAAGTTTCGGTGCGAATGCATTTTTCTATGATGCCGCCGAGGGCTTGCTCACTGCCGCTATTTTGATTATAGCGGAGTTTTGCGACAACGATAAACGGCATATTATAAGCGTTTTCAAGCTTATCCAAGACTTGCTTGCACCGTCAAAAATTAGAGGGCAAAAACCAGTTTCAAGTTTTGATGGAGAAACTTCCGCCAAACCATAAGGCTAGATGGTTTAGTGGAGCGGCACTCAACACCGCTGAACAAGGAATGGCTTCGGTTTTATCAACGGCTTTATCACGTTTAAATGTGTTTTTAGACTCAGAACTTGAACAGATTTTGTGTTTTGATACGTGCATTGACGCTGAAAATTTTGCAACTCAAAATCTGCAATTTTCTTAATTATGCCCGAGGAAGATGCTTCGAAATATTTTATGATTAGTTTGATTGTCCAACAATTATATCGTGAAATATTGTTTGTTGCGGACGAAAAATGGCGGAACTCTAGACAATAGAGTGATTATGTATCTTGATGAAATAGGCACAATTCCAAAATCGAAAGCCTTGAAATGATATTTTCTGCTTCACGTTCTAGAAAAGTCAGTATAGTTCCAATTATTCAATCCTTTGCCCAACTTGAAAAAACATATGGAAAAGAGGGTTCAGCGATAATCATTGATAACTGCCAAAGTACGCTTTTGGTGGGTTTGCTCCAAATTCACAGTCCGCCGAAATAATGAGTAAAAACCTAGGAAATCAAACGGTTTTAAGCGGAAGTGTTACCCGAAATCAAAAAGACGGTTCGCAAAGTTTGCAGATGATTGCTCGCCCATTAATGACCCCAGACGAACTAAAATCAATGCCTAAATTTCATTTTATAGTAGCAAAAACAGGTTGTCACCCCATGAAAACGGTGTTGCAACTCTTTTTTAATTGGGGGATTACTTTTGAGAAAGAATATACAGTTAAGGAACAAAGCGAACGTGAAGTTAAATATGCCGACAAAGATGAAATTGAGAAAAACATTGTAGATTCGCAGAAAAAATCAGTCACGGTTGATATTTCAGAAAAATCAATAGATTGCAGAAAAGAAGAAAATGTTGAACCATTAAACATTAGAAAAATAACTACTCCAACTACAAATAAGTCTACAAAAACCGATAATTTGTAAACATTGATGTAGTTGGAAACTTAAAGCGAGGTGGGACTAAATAATGTCAAATATAGAATCAATTAAAAGAATTATAATTCAGATTTGCCACCAAGAGCCGTTGCCGTGTGGCTCTATTTGAACGGTCGAGCCAATAATAACACGAGGGATTGTTTTCCGTCGATTGGAACTATTTCAAGCGAAATGAAGCTTTCCAAAAGCACCGTCAAGCGGGCGTTGGTGGATTTAGAAAAAGCAGGATTCATTGAAAAAACAAGCAGATATAGACAGAACGGCAACCGCAGTTCTAATCTTTATCTGCTTTTGTAATTCCAATTTGAAAAAGTAGGTGCAAATCCAAAAAACACATTTTTCTAACAAGGGATAAGTGGGCAAAAAATGGCGTGAACTAGGGGTGGGTTCATGGTGAACCCCCTAGAACTTACTCATTGTAACAATTAGTTTTCAGAGAAAAAAATTTATTATTGCGTACTTTAGAATAATTAAATATAGAGATGCAATGCAGTGGGATAATTATATTTATTAATTATTTTTTATAATTTCGACACCATAATTAAATAATTAAATATCATTTGGAATTAGCGGCTCCCCTATTTTTTTCTCTGAAAACTGGTTTTTAATTATATCTTGCTAGTAAAATAAAAATATTATAATAATTTTGAAATAAGTTAATAACTAATTGAACTTTAGAGCGAAATAGGTTATAATAAAAACAATGTTTATTTATGTCGAAATGCTAAAATAAGGTTTTTATAAGATTTACTAATTATCACGCAAAATATTACGCTCATGTATTGTCACAAAAAGCAGCTGAAATAGGATTTGAAAAGCTTGCAAATGTGCTTTTTGACGCACAAGTTGACTTGAATCCTCATCAAATTGAGTCGGCTTTATTTGCGATAAATAACCCATTGGCAACTGGAAAAATAATTGCAGACGAGGTTGGACTTGGTAAAACAATTTCAACTGGTATTGTTATCTCACAAAAATGGGCGGAAAACAAGCGAAAAATATTGATAATCGTACCCGCCAATTTGAGAATGCAGTGGCAACAAGAATTGAGTGAAAAGTTTGACTTAGATTCAATAATTGTTGACGGCAATGTTTTTGCAGTATGTATAAAAAATGGTTTAAACAATCCTTTTAAGCAAGATGAAATAATTATAACATCTTATAATTTTGCAAGCACAAAAACTGAATTAATTAAGGAAATAGGATTTGATTTAGTGGTTTTAGACGAGGCACATAGGCTTAGGAATGTTTATAAAACTGATAATATTATATCAAACAATATCCAAAATGCAACCCGTGGTTGTTTTTAAACTTTACTAACAACAACGCCTTTGCAGAACTCGTTGCTTGAATTGTATGGATTAGTTAGTTTTGTTGATGATTATGTTTTTGGAGATTTGGAGAGTTTTAAACAACAATTTTTATATATGAAAAACACTGATAACAATGCGTTCGAAGACTTAACGCAACGATTAAAAAACGTTTGCATTCGCACTTTACGCAGGCAAGTTGTCGAATATATTATACTCTACAAAACGTTTGCCTATTACGCAAGAATTTACACCAACAAAAGAAGAACAACTTTTATATGATAAAGTTTCTGAATATTTGCAAAAAAATAAATTATGGGCTTTACCATCTTCACAACGATATTTGATTTCATTAATTTTGTGGAAACAACTTGCTTCTTCGACTGTTGCAATCTCCTCAACGTTAAATAAATTAATCACAAGGTTTGCAAATTATGCTTGAGCAAGAAAAATTATTAAACTTGTCAGATTTAGATGAAAGCTTAATTTTGAATGAATATGAGTACATAACTGAAAATGCAACGCCAAAAAAATCTAAACTTACAAACAAAGATAAGCAAGAAATAGAAAAAAGAATTGTTCAGTTACAAGGTTTTTATGATTTAGCAAAATCAATAAAAGAAAATGCTAAAGGTAACGCTTTAATACTTTCGCTTGACAAATGATTTTCAAAATTAAAAGCAGTTAAAAGCACAATTAAAAGCGGTTGTTTTTACGGAAAGCCGAAAAACACAACAATACTTATTTGAACTTTTGGAGGGAACAAAATATAAAAATAAAATCTGTTTATTTCACGGAAGCCTTAATACGCCAGAAAAAAGACAACAAGTTATTAACGAATTTAAAGGCGATTGTCAAATAATGATTGCGACCGAAGCGGCGGCTGAGGGTTTAAATTTACAGTTTTGCTCCATGATAATTAACTACGATTTGCCTTGGAATCCTCAGCAAGAGAATTGAGCAAAGAATAGGACGTTGCCATCGATACGGGCAAAAATTTGATGTTGTTGTTATCAACTTTTTAAACAAAAACAACATTGCCGACCAACGTGTTTACGAACTGTTATGCAATAAATTCCAGCTATTTGAAGGAGTTTTTGGAGCAAGCGACAGCGTTCTTGGCAACATGGATTCGCGTTTGGATTTTGAAAAACGAATTATAAATATTTATCAAAAATGTAGAACTACTGCGGAAATTGAGAACAGTTTTGAAGAATTAAAAATTCTATATAAAGAATCTATTGACGAAAATGTAAAAGATATAAAGTTTAAACTACTAGAAAATTTTGATGAAGAAGTTACGGAAAAACTGCGTTTAAACGCTAGTGAGAGCCGTTATTATTTAAACGAGTAGAACAAATGTTATGGGAACTATCGAAGAATTATTTAAAATCTCATGCAACTTTTATTGAAAAAGATGATAAGAAAAGTTTTATATTAAACGATAATCCGTTTAAAGATATGAAAATAAACGTAACTAAACAAACTTATCATTTTGATAAAAAATGCTTTAAAAGTCTCAAAGATATAGACTTAATTCGCCACTTGCAACTAATATGATTTTTGATATAAAGTATAATTACAATTGCCAATAGGTCAAGTTACGTTTAATGTAAGCGAACATAAACCTAAAATAAGCATTTTAGAGCCGTTGATTAACAAAAAAGGTTGTATGTCATTTCACAAAGTTTCAGTAAATGGTATTCAAAATCAAGAATTTTTAATATTTTGTGGGTTTAATTATAATGGTGAAAAACTTACAGATGAACAATGTAGACGTTTATGGAATGTTTCAGGAACGTCAAAAAATTATAAATATCATATTGATGATTTTAAACAACGGCTTAAAAATAAAGAAATTACAAAAGAATATTTTGATGATTTAATGGAAAGCTTGAATCAAAAAATAAATGACGAACATTTGGAAAAATTAAACAATTTGTTTATAGTTGAAAAAAAAAATCTTTATATTAAAATTTCTGAAACAAACGCAATTTATTTTGAAGAAGAAATGGATAAGCTTGAAAAATGGGCGAAAGATGTTAAATATACAATGGAGCGAAATATTAAAAACATTGATATTCAAATTAATGAGTTGAAAGTAAATGTTAGAAAAGCAACTAAACTTGAAGCAAAGCTTGACTTGCAGAGTAAAATCAAAGACTTAGAAAGCAAGCGAAATCAACAAAGATACGACCTTTATGCGGAGCAAGATAAAATTGACGAAAAAGAAGTGTTGATTGACAAAACTAAAGAACGGCTTAAAAGTGAAGTTAAAGACGAATGTGTGTTTGTGATTGAGTGGAAAATTATATGATACCAAGGAGGGAATTTATTTATGCAAAAAATGAAATTGACACGAAAAACAATTATTTTAATAAAGGATTGTATGATGCAATTAAAAACAGTAAAAACAACGTTTCTAACAGTAGTTAATCACGAATTAATAATTCTTTATTGGAACATAGGCAAAATTATTAGGGTTGACATTTTAAAAGGCGAAAAAGCCATCATATGGTAAAAATGAAATTGAAAAAAATTAGTATAAAGTTAATTTCAGAATATGGTCGTGGTTATAGCTATCGAAATTTGCTTAATATGTTGAAGTTATTTGAAGTTTTTGGTGATGAATCAATTATGCACACAGTGTGTGCGAAATTGACATGGTCGCATTTAAAGCGTATAATTTACATTGAAGATGAAAATAAACGAAATTTTTATATAACTATGAATAGCACCGAAAGATGGAGCGTTAGAACTTTAATGGAGCGTATAAATTCAATGCTTTATGAACGTACTTTAATTTCAAGACTGCCCGATGAAACGATTAAAAATGATTTAATGGAGCTTAACGAAAATAATAAAATGTCTACTGATTTATTTTTCAGAGATCCATATATTTTAGATTTTTTTAGGCTGAAAGATACTTACAGTGAAAAAGATTTAGAAAACGCAATTTTAGCTGAACTGGAAAGATTTATTTTGGAAATGGGACGAGATTTTGCATTTTTGGGTCGACAAGTTCATATAACAATAGGCAATAAAGATTATTACATTGATTTACTATTTTATCATAGAAAATTAAAACATGTAGTTCTTATAGAACTAAAGTTGGGCGAATTTTTGCCAGAGCATAAAGGACAAGTCGAATTATATTTGCGTTGGCTTGAAAAATATGAAAAAAACGAGGGCGAAAATTCACCAATAGGAATTATTTTATGTGCCGAAAAAGACAATGAAACAGTTGAACTTATGGAACTAGATAAAAGACGGAATTCACGTTGGACGGTATTTAACTATTTTACCGCCTAAAGAATTGTTGGAAAATAAATTGAGGAAAGCTATTGAGAATGCGCGGGTTATTTTTGGAACAGAGGGAAGATGATTAGGTTTAATGTTAAAATTTGTCGATTGAAAAAATAAATAACGGATCGTTAAGCTGAAAAGGAATGTTTTGTGTCTGGAGGTGTTTGAATATGGAATTTAAAGTTGCCTTTATTAAAGATGATTTGGATAAATTGTTAAAATCGTTAGACCCTTCAAAGCTAGCAATATTGTGAGGATTACGATTTTGTTGAACTTAAATTGTTTATGGATAAAAACCCATTCGCTTAATGAAAAGGAGGTTGAAAAGAAACTGAAAACTTTTTTTAATTCACACTTCAGATTAATGAGGGCAAAAGGTTCATTTTACTCTTTAAATGGTAGGCTGGCTTTGAACAAATGAATGAGAAAAAACTTATGATATTTTTCTATGAATAATATTCATTACAGTGTTGACTATAGCAAATTAGAGATGATTGAGAAAATCAAACTTACCTAATAGATGATCCTCAGTTTTCGTATATATATAAGAATATTAATGCAAATGACGGTGCTTTATTAGCCGATGATTTAGGAAAAATTTGAAAAAAATGTAAAATGCATATATTTTAAATATCATTGGTAAGGATAAACTTAGTAATGTTTTAAAAAAATATAAAAACTTCACCATAGAAGGCGTGGATATTAATGATAATATTCTAAAGATTAAAGAGAACATACAACTTTCAATAAATTTAGATTTAAATACAAAAATTTCGATGCAAAGACAAAAATTATCAAATTTGTTCAAGCATTAAAAATAAAGAGGAGAACTCTCTTAATGGATATTAAATCTTTATAAATTCACTAAAAAAATATATTTTCGCGGGTATCATATTTCTATTTTATAGTTACACTAATAACAAATATAGTTATCTACAAGCTAAATATTGCAATTGATGTTGACAGAAAAAATAATATGTTAACTGGAATTTCTATTTTGTCATCGTTTTTTTTGCTTACTCTACAAAATATGGTTTCCAAGCACTTAAATGAAAAATATAAGAATGAAATCTCTGTAAGCAAAAAATAACAAATAAAGAATCAGTAGTTATTCGAAGTGCAATTTTTTCATTAACCACTTCATTTTTATTAATAGCATTATGTTTTTTATGGAATTTATAAATATTGACTATATTTTTATATTAATTTGGGCGATGTATTATATATTCATAGAATACTAGTCACCGTAGTATTGTGGAATTATTTTGCTTCAAAAATGTGATTGGTAAAATTTCGATTTATATTGGAGGGCAACAAAAATGTTAAATAAATTAGAACTAAACTGGATAGGAAAATATGACAAAGAAAACCAAATAAACCCCGAGCCACGGTTGTTATTTGAAAATAAAGAATTCAGCTATTCGGCTCATGAAATTGGGCAAGCAGGAATTGAAGAATGGAAGAAATCTATCTGCGACAACCTTTTAATTCATGGAGATAACTTGCTTGCGTTGAAAGCTTTAGAGAAAGAATATGCGGGAAAAGTTCGCTGTGTTTACATTGACCCACCTTATAACGTAAACGCTACAAATGAACATTATGACGACAATTTAGAACATTCAACATGGCTGAATTTAATAAAACCAAGACTAGAAATTTTAAGAAGATTATTAACTGACGATGGTAGTATTTGGATAAGTATAGATGCAACTGAATGTCATTATTTAAAAGTTTTGTGTGACGAAATTTTTGGTAGAAAAAATTTCGTCGACGAAATTATATGGCAACGCTCTTATGCTCCAATTAATTTAAAGAAAACTCTTTCACGTTCACATGATAACTTATTAGTGTATGCCAAAAACTATAGTAGTAAATTTGAGTTAAATAAATTGCCTAGAACGGGCGAAGCGTTGGATAGATACAAAAATCCTGATAACGATTCACGTGGTTTATGGCAATCAGACAATTTATCAGTTGGACCAATAATAAAAGATAAAGTTTATGAAATAATTACACCATTTGGAAGAAGTGTTTTCCTCCATCTGGTTACTGTTGGAGGTTAACCAAAGAAACGTTATCAAGAATTTTTGTTGGATAATAGAATATGGTTTGGTGCTCCAATGGTGAGGGTGTTCGAGAATTAAACGGTTTCTTTCAGAAGTTAAAGGACGGTGTAACTGCAATGACATTGTGGACACATCAAGAAGTTGGTCATAATCAAGATGCTAAAAGAGAAATTAAAAGCATTCAACGATAAAGATGTATTTGCAACCCCAAAACCAGAACGCTTAATCGAACGAATCCTAACCCTAGCCTCAAACCCCAACGACATAGTCCTAGACTCATTTTTAGGAAGCGGCACAACCATGCCGTTGCAATGAAATGGGCAGACGTTTCATTGGTATTGAACTTGGAAACCACGCTTATACTCATTGTTATCCTCGTTTAAAGGCCGTTGTCGATGGAGAACAAGGGGGGATTTCCAAGTCTGTAAATTGGAATAATGGCGGAGGTTTTAAGTTTTTGGAACTTGCTCCAACGCTTTTAGTTATGGACGAAAAAAGACATTTGATAATTAGTGATGAATATAACGGAGTTAGCATTTGGCGGTTGCAATGGCAATGCATAAAGGATTTAACTATGCACCTCACGAAAATATTTATTGGAAACAAGGCGTTCAAAATGAAAGAATTTTATTTTCACAACAACAAATTATGTTTATGGGGAATATTTAGACAAACTTAATTCTGAAATGTTGCCTGATGAAACGTTGCTAGTTTGTTGCTCAAGCTTACGCAAAAGAATGTAACAAAAGATATAAACATGATTAAAGTTCAGAAAATACCAGATATTTTATTCGGCAGATGTGAGTTTGGTAAGGATAATTATGACTTGAATGTTATTTTAGAAGATGTTGTTGATGATGAATTGAGGGATTAAAATTAGAATTTAATCCACTTGTAAAACTGTTAAAAAAAGAGTATAATAAAACTATAAAGGAGTGTTTGATATTTTAATTTATCTTGATAATTGTTGCTTTAATCGTCCATTTGACGACCAAAGTCAGCTAAAGGTACATTTAGAAACACAAGCGAAATTATCTGTTCAAGAAGAAATAATTAACGGAACGTTGAAACTTGCATGGTCATATATTTTGGACTATGAAAACAGTAAAAATCCTTATGACGAAATAAGAGAAACTGTTTCAGATTGGTATAAGTTTGCTGTAACTGATTGCGTTGAAAATGAAGAAATAGTTGAATTAGCAATTGAAATAAGAAAAACTGGAATAAAATATAAAGACTCAATACATTTGTCATCTGCTATTTTTATGAGATGTAAATACTTTTTAACAACAGATAAAAAATTGCTTAATACGAAAATTGAAAATATAATAATTGTAAGTCCATTACAGTTTTTTTTAGAAAGGGGCTGAAAATATGAGAACTGAAAACGTAATAAAATTAGAGGGAATGCAAATATTAGTTGATAAATTGGGTTCTGTAGATGCGGAAAAATTTATAATGTTCATGAAAAAAGAACCGTTTGATTATACAAAATGGCAAGAAAAAACTTTTGAAGACTCTGACATTAAAACTATAAGCAAAAAAGCGATGGAATACAGGGAGAACATGGTCAGAAATGGTATACGAAACCCTCTATGAAGAATATGATTTAGAATATATAAATGACAAGCCCCCGGAACCTCAATATGAAACTTTTTTTCTTTTAAAAAAAATTTTAAAAAAATAGATTAA
>JAGWCC010002068.1:0-10670 GCA_022651775.1 Drusus annulatus | reverse complement strand
CTGCAGGGGTGGAAGTAGCCGAATTTCTAGGGAAGGGTTAGCGATTTAGGCAGAGCCACCCAAACTACACGCATTGTTTTGGACGCTAAAGGCGATAAAAACATGCAAATTAACGAATCGAGTAGTCTGCGCGAAACCTGTTTCGGAAGTTATGAAGGCGATTTGAATTCGAAAATGTGGGGCGATGCCGCCTTGTACATGCATTATAAATCGGCAAAAATGCTTTTCGACGAGCTTGGAAAAAATCCTGCTATATTGAAAGATGCAATAGCTTCGTTCAAGGCGCTTGATCAATTGGGAATGGCCGAAGATTATGATCAGGTAAAAAAGCGTGGTCAAGATGCTATTCGTGAAATTGCTAAAAAAGAAGCCGCCAATGGTGGCGGTAACGTTCTTTTAGTCGCACATGGTATGGCAATTGGCATATTTTTGTCGGATTTAGACGACTTTGGCGAAAAACCCAAAGGTGGACATATCGGTAATGCTTCCGTTTCAAAAGTGACTTACAAAGACGGTAAATTTAAACTCGAATCTTTTGGCGACATGAGTTATGTCGAAAAAGGAAAAACGAAATAAATTATGAATCGGTTCAAATTATGAATTATGAATTATGAATTATGAATTATGAATTATGAATTGCTTCGCGTTCAGTATATTAGTCATTCAGACTTGCGAAGGAAGTTACGATTAACGCTTACAGTGTTATGCACGCAGTCAGGTCGGATTGGATCAACTGATGGTTGAACAGATCCCACAGTATCAATACACTGAGTGCGAAGCAATTCATAATTCATAATTCATAATTTGAAACAAAACCTTCTCTAAAAAATCAAAAATTATGTACAACAGAATATCCTTATTAGCCATATGCTTATGTTTGTGTTTTCCCGTATGGTCACAGACTTACAAAAAAACAGTCCGACCGGCTAAAAATGTGATTTTAATGATCCCCGATGGCACCTCTATGAATGTGGTGTCGGCAGCACGGTGGTATCAAATCCACTTTTACGGGCGTTGTTAAAACTTTCTCGTCCAACGCTCCCATAGGCGATTCGGCTCCCACTACTTCGGCATTTATGACCGGTATGGCCCAGCAAACCTCCAATGTGGCCATCTACCCGGTGGCCGATCCTGGAAATGATTTGATTAAAGTAGATGCCACTCGGGCTTACCAGCCCTTGACAACCATACTGGAAGCTGCAAAACAAATGCAAAAGAAAGCCACGGGTTTGGTGGTGACTTGCGAATTTCCGCACGCCACACCAGCCGATTGTGCAGCGCATTATTACAATCGGAATGCGTATAAATATATTGCGCCACAAATGGCTTACAATAATTTAGATGTCATGTTTGGCGGTGGTAATTCGATAATTACCGAAGATATTAAAACGCATTTCGTAAATAACGGCACGAAACTAATTCAAGACGATTTACAAGCTTTTCGTGATTATAAAGAAAAAGGAAAGATGTGGGCACTTTTCGATCAAATGGCTTTGCCATTTGATCTTGACCGCGACCCAGCAAAAATCCCTTCGCTAGAGGAAATGACACGTAAAGCTATTGATCGTTTGAGTCAAGATCCTAATGGATTCTTTTTGATGGTCGAGGGTAGTAAAGTCGATTTGGCGGCACATTTCAATGATCCAGCGGGCTGCATTACCGAATTCCTTGCCTTCGATCGTGCCTTAGGTGCAGCAATGGAATTTGCAAAAAAAGATGGCAATACCATTGTAGTGGTGATGCCTGATCATGGAAATAGTGGATTTTCTTTAGGTTCGGAACGTTGTCCAGGGTATGACAAATTAAGTATCACGCAATTATTCGGCAACCTCACCAAATACCAAATCACCTCATCGGCATTGACCGAATTGATGAAAGCCACAGATAATACCTCCATTGCAAAGGTGTTTGAAAGCAAAACTGGCATCCAATTGAGTGATGATAATGTGGCTCGAATTATCGAAATGAAATCGCCCAGCTATCCTGCAGGCACAGGAACCCTACGTGCTATGGTACCTTTACTCTATTATATCAGCGACATCATGACGTCAAAAACTTGTATCGGGTTTACCACTTCGGGACACACTGGTGAAGATGTATTTTTGGCCGCCTACCACCCTCAGGGCGATATACCAACAGGTATGAATACCAACAAAGACATGAACAATTACATGTTTGATGCCTTAGGGTTGAAAACACCTTTAGATGCCATTACTTCAAAAACATATGCAAAACATACCGATGTATTTAAGGGATTGACTTATACGCTTGATAAAAGCACCGATTTCCCAGTACTCACAGTAAAGAAAGGAAATAAAACATTGGTGGTACCCGCCTTTAAATCGGTAGCTACTATAAATGGTAAGTCGTTCGATTTGGGTTCGGTAACCGTATATATCGATAAAAACGACACGTTTTATCTACCAGCAAATTTGAAAGATAAGTTAAACTAAGGAATTGTTCGGAAATTACTCCGTCTCCGAAGCCTCTGAGCAATGCGCATGCCCCCAGCCGCATCACATGTTTACAGGAACGTGTGATGCAGCTGGGGTCATGTGCAATAAGTTTGAAGGTGATCACAAGATCCCTAGCCCGACATCATTTGTCGACAATGTTATACGGAACAAGTTCGTTGCTCTTTTGTAATTATCCACTAAACGGTTTTAGACAATCGTTTAGTGGACGTTTTTAATGAATCCGCCCTTCTTTTCGACATCGAAAGAAGGGCGGGTTTTGTTTATTGATAAGGGCTTTTGCTTACAAGCGGTTCTTTGCTAATTTTCGTAATTTATCGAAAAGTAGATTGCCTAACAAGGATGCTGATTGTGGGTTTTGACCGGTGATAATTCTATCGTCAACACAAACATGACATTTCCACAAACCCGATTTTTCAAATATTGCTCCGCGTTCTTTCAGTTTAGACTCTAACAGAAAAGGCACAATGCTATCAAATTCAATTGATTGCTCTTCCTCATCAGTAAATGAATTGATCTGTCTGCCATGAACAAGGTATTCGCCATTTGATAATTTGATATTTACCATGCCACTTGGTCCGTGACAAACACCACTCACAATGCCACCATTTTCATATATTTCGGCAGCAATTTTAGATAACTCTTCACAGTGCGGAAAGTCCCACATAGTTCCATGACCTCCAGCGTAATAAATGGCGGCATATTTAGAGGGGTCAACCTGATCGGGACGAAGTGTATGTTTTAGTTTATCTTGATAATAGCTGTTTTCAAGAAATTTTTTATTTGCAGGATCATCTACGTCTTCTCCTTCTACTGGAGCATGACCGCCCTTTGGACTTACAAAGTCAATTTCATATCCCCCTTCGTCTAAGATCTCCCAAGGATGGCTTACTTCGCTTAAATAATAACCAGTTAAGTTACCAGTGTCGCCCAATTTATTGTTGCTCGTTACAACAAAAAGAATCTTTTTCTCTGTCATTTCTATTTTTATTGATAAATGATAAATTACGTATAAATACTGACCTTTCCTGTCACAAAAGTATATCAGCTATATTACAGCTGTATTACGATCCTGATAAATTTTAGTTATCATTTTCCTTTCTCTTCCATTCTTACAAACACTGACCGCCGCGGTGCGGGCATTATGGACGCTTCGCCTTTTATCGACTTCATATTACCTCATTCAAATCAAAATCGGGGGCAGTAGAAATAAGATAATCTCATGTTTGTAATTTTCAATGCAAAATTACAGTGACCATATTTCGTTAGTGTGACGATTTGATGAATGTTTGATGAATTATGTCTCAGAATAATGTCGAGTACTACAAGTTTGTAGGAATGAACTTTAGCCCAATACCATTAGATTAAGGATTAACCAATTGATAATCAATTCCAATTCAACTTTTCGAGTACTTACACAAAAGTTGAAGACCACTTACACAAAAGTTGAAGACCGCTTGCACAAAAGTTGAAGACCGCTTGCATAAAAGTTGAAGACCGCTTGCATAAAAGTTGAAGACAAATGAAACATCGCCTGGGCTATAACCCAAATGTATCAGTTTATAATGAACAAGCTAAATTTTGTCCTTGCAGGACTGCTATAATCGCAATGTATTAAATCCCTCCATTATATGCTCTTCTAGAGCTGATTTTCGGACACGAGTTCTTTTATTGCTCAACCATTTCTTATTCAAAAAGTGCTTGAAAATAGAAGACCTTGATAATTGCGATTTCAATTAATCGAATGGCGAACTCATCTTCAAATTCAGATAATTGTTTTCGAATCATTTTCAGGCTCTGTGGCGTTTTGTCTTTCCACCGTGGTTGGTCGATTAATGTTTTGCAAACAGTTTATTAAGCTGACAACATTGGTTGGAGGGGTGTTTATTGGTGATTTATGCGAATTAACAGTTGAAAAGCGCAAATTCGGGCATAAGTATATGCCGGCCCTTCAGGCCTCAATTGAGAACTCGTGTTTATTTTTGGTGTTGTCGAGTGCTTCGCAATTCATCTCGGTAGACTTTAATCCCAGGGCTTGCGCCCAATGCCATTAAGTTAAGGCGTAACAATTTGATAAATAATAGGTTTCGCTACGCGAGATGTTTTTTAAGTCGCACAGCCGTGCGCCTCTACAGCTCACATGTGTTGAAAAGCCATCATTCGCTTGTAGAGACGCACGGTTGTGCGTCTTAAAAAACGTCTCGCGAAGCGAAACCAAATATTTACGTTAATTTGATTATCAATCTATTACACCCCTTTAATCCCAGGCTTGCGCCCAATGCCATTAAGTTAGGGCGTAATAGGTTGATGTATAACTCACTGCGAATGACCCCAGTGGGTCACATGTTTATAGAAAACGTGACACCGCGAACACGACCCCAGCGGGGTCGCATGTATTTATTTTATTATTAGCCTGTTATGTAAATAAAATATGCGACCCCGCTGGTCGTGTTTGTGGCGGTATCTTCGTTCTATAAACATGATCTGGAATCTGTTATACATCAGCATCAAGCCTGTTTCCTCTAATGGCATTGGGCTTATGCCCCAATGCCATTAAGTTAAGAGGTAACAGGCTGATGTATAATGCACTGCGAATGACCCCAGCGGGGTCACATAAGGCCATAACTTTTGTGGAGCTTGAATTAAAAAATTACGCTTTAGTAATTCATCAATTGCACGTCGGGAGCAACATTTTCTCTAGTAAAGTCCCATTTAAAAACCGACCTATTGCATTTTCAGGTATCACAAACGAATTTCGGAATCATTCAGAACCCCGACATTGTAAAAAAAAACCTGACAGATCGGAATCTGTCAGGGTGATTAAGTTAATGATAAACCTTTAAACTGTTAACTAGTTTTCAGGATCCAAAGCTAAATTTGGATTACGTTGCATTTCGTTATTTGGAATAGGGAATAACAAGTCTTTTTCGGCAAATGTTTTTCCAAAATCATTTTTCGCCCCAATAACTGGAACGAAAGTGAACTTTCCTGCAACTACATTAGGATACATGCGTGTACGTGTAATATCATTCCATATTTTATTCTCGAACACCAATTCTCTCACTTTTTCTGCCCACACTTCTTTTACAAAGTCGGCTTGACTAAGTGCTGACAATTCAGCTTCAATTTCTGCTTGTGTTTTATTTAACGATGCACGTGCTTTAATTGGAGCTAGATATTTAACTGCTTCCGCAACACCACCTTGCGACATGGCAATGGCCTCGGCGGCAATCAAATAAACCTCGGCCAAACGATAATGTACTTGGTCTTTTGCAGATATTGCAGTACTCAATAGCGCAACTTCATCGAACCAAAAGAAAGGTAATCTACCAATAAGCTCTACTTTTCCTGCATCTGGACCTTTTGTTCGCGTATATTTGGTGTGAAAATACTGACGTTCTTGAAAACGAAGATCATTAATAGGGTCGTACGCAGCCAATAAAGTTGCTGATGGCGTATATGCCGGATTGGTAATTGTATATTTGAATTCACCCCAACTAGCAGCAGAGATTGGCAAACACCATTGAGGGCGTGATCCATTGTTACTTACAACTAAGTCGTATTCAATAGTATAAAGGTATTCTTTCTCTAAATCAGATGTACGAAGAATGTTATAAGCACTTTTGTCTGTTAGATTAACATTTTGAATCAAACTATAAACAGATGCATATTTTGGGTCTAGCAAATATGCTTTGGCTACACGAGCAGCTTCTGCATATTTTGTAACATCTAATAGTGGTGCACCCGCCATATTTAGATACACATCAGCTAACAAGGCTGCTACACTGGCTTGTGATACCCTAAATTTATTTTCTGGCATAGGCATTTCTGCTAAACCACCCTTTAGTGCATCTTCCAAATCGGCAACAATAAATTCGTATACCCTTTTTACACTCGCTTTTCGAACAAGCATGTCGTCTAACGATTTATATGAATTAGTTACTATTGGCACCGCACCAAACATCTTTACTAAGTGAAAATAATTGAGTGCTCGGAAGAATTTAGTCTCCGCAATCAATTGTTTCCTTTGTGCATCTGTCAATCCGGGACAAGTTGGTAGATTCTCCAAAGCGAAGTTCGCATTACGAACAATTACTTCATAATTACCTTGCCACATGGTTACTAAATTATTATTATTGGTAACTGGATCGACAATTAAGTTTTGACAACTGTTAATAAACTGTTCTGATCCAGAATTATCATTAGTGAACATACCTGACAAATAACCTCCAGCAGAAATGGTAGCTCCACCATAAACACCAGCACCATAAAACCCTGGCACACCCTTTCGGTATAGCTGATTGACTGCACTGTAGGCATCATCTGCCGAAGCAAAAAAAGCATCAGAAGGAATATCACTTCGTGGCTTTTCTTCTAAAAAGTCATTACACGAAATAAATTGAAATAAGATCAATGTCAATGTTAGACCTGCTATTATAAGTTTTTTCATATTTTCATTTATTAACAAAGGTGATTAGAAACTAAAATTAAGTCCAAAAGTAAAAGTTCGTGCACTTGGATATTGAAAGAAGAAGATATTTTGACCGAAACGGTTGGTATTTGATGTAGCTTCAGGATCATAACCTTCAAAATCTTTAGAATGTAATACAAAAGCATTTTGCACACCAAGATTTACACGAAAGTCCTTTAAACCCCATTTTGTCAACACTTCACTATCAACTGTATAACCAAATTGGATCATGTTGGCACGCAAATACGAGCCATTACTGATCCAATGCGAATCGGCTTGACTATCCTGTCCAGCTATCCCAGCTAATCGAATTTGTTGCACCATAGTGTTTTGATTGTTAGGGGTCCAAGCATCATGCAATACCGAACTAAGACCATTGGTGATCCCTGCACGATCTTCGATCGAATGGTGAAATAATTCTATCGCATCTACCCCTGCAACAAATTGCAAATCAAGTAAAAAATCAAAGTTTTTTTATATTTCAATCTATTCACAAAACTACCTGTTACTTTAGGAATTCCATTACCTACAATAGACCTTTGTGCTGAACGTTTTGCTGTTCCTGCAATAATTGTTCCACCAGATGCAGCCGCTTCGTCTGTGCTGTAAGTTCCCAAACGCTCTTTTGCATAGAAGGCACCTAAGGACTCTCCAACTCTTAATATCACTTGACCTGATAAGAAGTTAGGATCAGTAAGAATATCTTCATTGTTTGCACCCAACTTTTTGATTTCGTTTTTGTTGTAATTTAAGTTGATGGTGTTTTCCCATGAAAAATCTTTTCCTCTGAAAATATGGGTTGTCAACAAGAAATCAATTCCTTGGTTATCTACTTGCCCTATATTATCCATCACACTATTAAAACCTGTTGTATAGGGTAATGGGCGAGCCAATAACAAATCCGAAGTCTTTTTGTAGTAATAATCCATTTCAAGCACGATTCTATTTTGGAACAAACCTAAGTTGATACCAACATCAAATTGATTGGTTGTTTCCCAACGTAAATTCGGATTGGGCATACGCGCCATTTGTGCAACAGGAGCACGTCCTTCATTTAGCAAAATAGTGCTTGACGTCATGGTTGCTAAGGTTGAATAAGGATCAATCTCCGAATTACCTGTACGTCCCCAACTTGTGTGCAATTTTAGGTTATTGATTGCTGGGCTTGATTGCATAAAATCCTCATTAGATAAAATCCAACCTAAACCAGCTGAGGGAAAGAAACCATATTTATTATTGGTTCCAAAACGAGATGATCCATCAGCTCGGAATGTGGCTGTAAGTAAATATCTGTCTTTTAACGAATATGCAATACGTCCAAAATACGAGTTCATTGCCCACTGTCTCCACATAGATGTTGGAGCTGAAGGGAGTGTTCCTGTACTTAGATTGTCATATCCAAAGAAGTTAGTTTTAAAATTTTTTACAGCACCCGTATTTGAGTCCATTTCGGTAAATTTCGACCAGCTAAGTCCCAGCGTTCCATTGATACGGTGAATATCCTGAATGACCTTATTGTAACTCAAGAAATTTTCTTGTTGCCACAAATAGTTTTGTCCATTGTAAATACTTGCCTCCCCATTCTGTTGTTTACCTATATTAGGTGTATCGTTGGGGCGATAGTCTTTATTCATTCGTACATTTCCGTCAACACCCAATTGTGTACGAAGGTCTAAACCTTCCATTAGATGAAATGTGAAACCAACATTTCCAAATATTTTGGTACGGTATCTACCGCGTTTAACAGTTTCCATTTCATGAACAGGATTGGTCATTCCCTCTAAACCTAGAACAGCTAATCCGTTTCCGTCAAAATGTGGATCAGCCCATTTCCCATTCGGAAATTTAACTGGAAGTATCGGAATCATTTCGAGCATCGTACGTCGAGATACTTGACCTCCTCCAGTGTCGTCAGCTCCATTTCCCCACATGTGGTTCACCAATAAATTTGCAGAAACCGAAACCCAATCTTTTGCTTTGGTATCATAAGCAAATTTAGTACTGATTCGCTTAGAATAATTATTTACCATAATTCCTTGTTGGTCAGTATAATTCAGGAACGCTCCAACAGAAGATTTCTTTGATTGGGATTGAATATTCAATTGATGGCTATGAGATACTGCGGTACGGGTTCCTTCTTCTTGCCAATCGGTATCGTATAAAGGTTTGCCATTTGTATCGAAAAGCATAGGGTCACTACGATCGAATTTATATTCAGTAATACCTTTATCGGCAAGCCATTTGGCTCCTCCTGGATATTTAGGGAGGTTGGCAAAACCGATGTCTATCATTTCCATAAATTCCTCAGAATTCATTACATCTACTTTTTTAGCCAATGTCCCCACACTTATCCAACCTGCATAGGAAATAACGGTACCTTCAGCTCCTGTTGTTCCACGTTTAGTTGTTACCAAAATAACGCCATTGGCACCACGTGCACCGAATATAGCTGTTGCAGAGGCATCTTTTAAAACCTCCATTCGCTCAATATCATTCGGATTTAAGAATTGAATTTCATTCATTTGCACACCATCTACAACATACAATGGATCGGTACTGGTGTTTATTGAATTCATTCCACGGATCACAACACGCGGACCAGCATCACCCACTCCCCATTGATTACCGGTACCCGAAAATATGTTCACCCCTGCAGCCTTTCCTTTCATTCCTTGTAAGGCATTAAACGAAGGGGACTCGAGTAACTTAGTTGCGGTTACCACAGCAATTGCTCCTGTTACATCCGATTTTCGTTGTGTTCCGTAACCTACTACTACCACTTCGTCTAGTTCGGTGGTATTTTCGGCAAGTGTAATATCAATTACAGCACGTGTTCCCACCACTTGTTCTTGTGTAGTAAATCCGATAAAGGTATATTCCAAAACAGATGCATTGCTAGGTACCGTAATGGAATACTGCCCATCTGAATCGGTGTTTACACCAACGGTCGTTCCTTTTACAACCACGCTTACTCCAGGAAGTGTCACTTTTTTGGCATCGCGCACCACTCCCGAAACTTGAATACTTTGTGCCCAAATGGAGTGAGTGCATAAAAGCATCAGTCCACATATCAAAATCGATTTGAGCGAATTCGATTGTCTTAAATAATAATGTTTCATTTTAAAAAAGTTTTTTAGTTTGAAATAACAATTGATCTTTGGCCTTATGGCGAATTGAAACTGGTTAATAATTGCTTACATAGGCATTGGGTTTTAACAAAATAAATAATTAAGATTATTTTTAATTCACTGTATCATAATGACCAGTATGTTAAATAGTAATAATGATCTGTAGATTTAACAAAATGACTATCAATGATTTAATTACTATTCTTTATAGTAAACGAATTGATTCTAGGTGCCTTTATGGGCTATTTAGAAACACATGTTAAAAAACAACTAATGAGCCCATTTGAAAACCGACCTATTGCATTTCAGGTATCACAAACGAATTTCGAATCATTCAGATGCGAAGCAGAAAAAGGCAGGTACAAAGTCTTTTTATACTTCGCATCTGCCTTTTTTCGCTTCGCACCCGTTACTCGGGTTTATTTTTTCAAGATATTTGAGCTGTGTTTAATGTTTATCGGGATAGAATTTGTACAGTTAAAAGCTATATGTGTAATTGAGTGTAGCGGTTAATTCATTAAACCCTCCCCTATCGCTTGCTGCAAAATTTTGCAAGAAAACAAATTGGCTTCCAAATTTGTGTGTTGATTTATTGGT
>JAGWCC010000022.1:3000000-3259279 GCA_022651775.1 Drusus annulatus | reverse complement strand
AGTGACGAGATTTGAAATTGAAAACTGCATTTATACCCATGTCATATTTCACTTATAAACGAGATTTAATTAGTCATTTTTAAAAATGCATTCCGGTAACGGATCGTATAATCTTTGGGATGATTGACGATTTACGGTTTAAGGATTTCTAGAAATGATTGGACTCCAAATTGGACGCAGTTATGCATAAAGCGTCCAACCCACGATTTGCCTGCATGTTTTTTCTACAAATAAATACGGAATTTCTATTTGCTAAAAACATCCAAGCTTCAAATGTAATAGATTTTTTGAAATTAATGTTTTTTTTTTATATTTGACTTAAATTGAAGTTTAAACACTAAAATATAAGGTAACTCACGTTTTTTTTTTAATTAATGCATTGATGTATTATAAATAACCTATTAATTTATAATAATTATCCTAAATAAAAAATAAAAAATAAAAACACTAATATTCACACTATAAATGCCGATTACGCATATAAATGCTTTGTATAGTCATATTTTCAAACACATTTTTCTCGGTTTCATCTTTTTGGGGTTGGATGCTTTCTGTATAACTACGTTCAATTGATCTGCCAACTTTTTATGTTATAAATGTGAGCTTTTAAAGCGCGTCTTGAAAGCTTTTTACAAAAAAACCCGAGCTTTATAAATGATCAGTATTTTATATTTTTACGAAAATCAATAGTTTTAAAACTTCATTAGGAACATGTCGCCTGTCTATTTGAATCTTTTCCAATTGCTAAATCCTCAAATCTTTCTAGGCCAATTTCATTCGCCACAGTGACGATACCATAATTAAATCCGGTCATATTGCCGGCTTATGGGATTTTTAGTTTGAACACATTTAGAAAAATAAGGCTTGAAATGGGATCGGTATCAAATTTATTCAGAATTAATGGGATTAATTCAACTAAACGCCACCGGAGGACTTTAAATAGTCAAAAAAAAATGTTATGATTTTGAAACGATCAACATAAACAACCATTGAAAAATCCGATTTTTTTGCTTTCTCAACTTTTCTCTTTATTTGTGATAGAAGATAATTTTTCAGTTTGATTGTGTGTTTAAAAAATATCGTTTAAAAGTGTTAATGAAAACGCATTAAGTTTAAAAAAAAAAATTATTATTCACCTGTTATGAATATTCACGAGCTCTGTTTGAATATTACCGATGAAAACAAGATTATTTTTAGTTTAATTTTGTACCTTGATGATGCTTAGGCTAAGCAAAACCGGTCGGCCATAAAAATCAAAATATTATTCGTATTCTTATATGAAGCTAATTTTTAATTTTTTTAAAATTACATTTATTTATTATTGTTTTATATGTATTTAGTTTTAGATGCTCATGAGACTTTCACATACAATGTTATTGAAAATAAATTATACAGAACGTTAATTAAAAAATACTAACAAATAAAACATATCGCCGCTGGAAAGGCAAAAGGGGTTAAGCGACCCTTTGTTAAAAAATGAGCTAATGTTCAGTTTTAATCAGTTTTTTTTTTTCTACATGGAATGCTTTGACTCTCGTACGATTCTGATGACTTTTGTGGCCCCCAAGCTATATTAAATATATTTACTGTTTGGGAGAAGGCTTGGCTTAAGCGACACAAGCTTGAGACTTATTTGTAGCTTTTTGTCGCTTCGGGTAACTCGGTGAGAACATTGAGTTACTTAAGTTGCATTTTTTTCAAAAACCTATGAGGTACTGAAGATCTATGAATTTTATGGTAAAACAACAAAATACTTTGAAGTGCTCTGGCGTAAATTTTCCAAAATGGTGCTTCAGACCCTTTTTCTTAAGGTTTTAAGTAAGTTAGTTTGCAATAATCCTTAACTGATCAGTTAGAGTTTATTGTATTTCTAGAAGTTGCATATAATGCATTTGCTTTTTAAACGAAGCAAAGTCAAAGTAAATATTATTTCAACATAGCTTATTAGTACACGATGTAATCTCTGTATACAAGAATTGTACATAAAATTAGTGCAAAAAGCAACTAAATGCAAGAAATACTTAAGAATTACTTGAATACCTAATATTTTTTAAAAGGCCCTCGAGGTGATTTTTTCTCATCAATACGGCGCTAGAATAAACAGTCAATTGTTAATATTATTATTTGTTTGAAAATGTGGAAATTATGGAAAATAATGTTAATTTAATATATGGATACTAGTACAGATGTAGAAATCATTTCACTCAACAAATCAGGTGGAAGATAAATTTAGTTTATTTCTGTAATTTACTAAAAAATATGTAACATTCGATGAAAGTACCTTTGTCAACAGGTTTTTACTAAGTAAAAATGATTGCGTCATCATCTGTGAATATATTCCTTTTGGAAAAATAGAGAAAATTATTTTTCTTAAATGGGGAGTAAACAAGAATTGTATGGCCGACTTTTCCAAGGAAATAAAGTGAGAGAAGTGACCGTCACATTCTATATGTGTATACTCGTATAATATTACCAATTCAAAAGACATAACTTTTCTTTTAAATAAATATCTAGAATGCACGTCCGCACCAAAAACACAACTTTAAAAATAAAAAAACTTTTACCGATTTAATGTATAATATTTAAATTTATGTTAATAGCTTAAGTGTTTTTCGATATTTGTAAAGTTGGAATAGCCATCGTCCTGCACCATCTCCATTCTAAGTAAGAAAGTTACAAAACTTAATTTCATGTCATTAAAAAAGCAATCAGTATCTTTTGTTCAAGTTTTCAAACTCTTCTGTTGGCAACTTACTTTGAAATTAATCACTCAACCTGGGAAGGATTAAGGCAACTTAATGAATTGCGTTGAATTAATCATCGGAGTGCTTTTTCATCGGGGATTGAGCGAGAGAGCTTTGAGGCAAAGTTCTTCGAATCGCTCCTTTATTACCACATTACTAAATAACAGATAACATATTGGATACAAATCAAGCCGTTATAAACACAAAGGCCGAAATGATAGAATGCCAGAAATCCCACTCATCCCAATTAATATCCATCGAAAATATGACTGTCGATTTTGTTTCCTCAAAATGAGAATTTTTGAATCATGAAAGTTCGTAACTTTATGTTCAGACTTTTTTTAGTCAACTAAAAAACCGTAAATAGTAAAACCATTGTGTTCATTAGAATAAAAAACATATTTTTCCCACTATTCCGTATACTTCCTCCGACGGCCTTCGTGTGAAGGCGTGCGCCAATAACTTTTATTAAATTAATATGCATCATAACACATTTTAATTCATATTACAATAAGAAAAATATCATCCTGGTGAGAGACCACCATTCAGAATCAAAACGCTGCGTGAAGAGGATTAAACCGTGTTTGGTGACCAGGTCTGAATAGTAAGGAACTTCCCAACCTTTCTCTTCCCTATCTCCTTCCCCTCCCCACTACCTTCAGCTTCACAATATACCCTTTTTGTGGATGCCATAGTCTCACTGGCTCTAGACGGTTGAGAGTAGTTGAGACTCTTGTGCGGTATTCATATAAAAAATAGTTGTATGTTTGCGTATAATTATATGTCAGATTTTATTGTGTGTTTGAAAACATTTTACTCCATCAAATAAAATATTAGGTAAAAAGTGAACAAAAACCAAACGTAATATAACAGCCACACATAATAGATAACTAAAACAATAAGTAAAAATATGTTTCTATTGAAGAGATAATTTTTGTACAAGAGAGGATGATAATATTAGTTTTTTTTTGCCTAAATTTAAGCAAACGCAAAGAGATTCGAAAGAAAGTCATAAAACTGTTTATAGTATGTACTCTTTGAGATATCTGACGTATATGTAGTTTTATTGAGTAGTTAAATAGCCTTATTTGTGTATTTTGATAAAACATTGTTTGGAACATACACGGAGTACAATCTCTTTCAGAGTGTCCGGAGAAACAGCCTCTAAAATATATGCGCTTAAAAATTTTTTTTGCGAGTTTGCGGGGCGCTAGAGTTAAACATTCCACCCAAGAATAAAGGAAGGCATACGAGTACACTGCGTAGTATATGTACTCCCTCTTATACTCCTGCAGTAAGTAGCGAGGAAAGCTTTTTTGTACGTTAAAATATCGTCGCGTGCTGAAAACTTATTGTGTAACTAAAAAACCAGTCTTTAGATCATGACTCATATGTTTAATATCAGAAGTGTTGCTGATGCAATAAAAAAGATGCACTTTGGATGATAGAACAAGTATTAAAATAAAAGCACATCTGTTCAGATTACCGAAAAATATTTAACAAAAAACGTCCGAACGTAAACCGTATGGCTGAGACATCTTCTAAAGTGCTTAGGCTGCTGTATATATATATATATATTATTTTGAGCTGCAGTGGTATGAATTTAAGTATTAATATGTTGTTGTTAAATAAAACAAATTTTATCCTTCTTTTGACGCTTTTAACATAAACCACTAGGTCAGGACTAAGTGAAATAGTTAAAGAATGAAGTGCAAGAAAATTATGTGACGTGAACATGAATGGTAGAAGAAGTCAGAAACGCTTGACGAAGAAATGACAGCCAAGTAAATCGATACTTATGCAAAGGGTCAAAATATCAAAATATTATGTATGGGACTATTTATTTATACGAATGAAGTAAGGAGCGTGTCCCAAAATAGAATTGTGTAGCAGTCCATCCTCTCACTTACTTTTGTGGAATAAAAACAGAATGGTTAGTTATTTAATTCGAAACAAAGTTGCCACAGCGTTATGGTAAACGTATTTGACAATGATTCAGGATAACCCAGGTGTCAATTACCTAGGCACAATGTTGCGCGTAGTGCAGCCTTTGTGTATTATACTTTGTTAATTACAATATTATAATGTATGCTGTGATCACATTAATTTGAAATACTTACACTCATCTTTTTATTTGATAATACTTTAAACATGTTTCTGTAAATATTTTGTTTGTGTTCCTAATAAAATAAAATAAATAAAAACCCAAAAACATAATGACAAATGACTTGTCTGAATGTTCCAGCATGATTGGTCGTCTAACGATCCTTATTAAATGATTTATAGTCGTCGTTAAGAACATTGAAAAATAAATAAACACACTTTTAAAGCGCTGCCTAATGCTTCTGCTAAAAAGATTTCCAGGACACTTTAAGCTTTAATTCAGTTCACCACGTTGTTTATACAATGCACTCAGCTTTTAAAGGATTTTCACGCCACCGTAAGCGAATATATACTTATTTTGTACCTCACTAGGGGATGGGATTGTGAGTTTTAATGGGAAAGTTTAAGAAAACAGGCACATTAAACGAACGGAAGTGAAAAATATAAAATGAAAAAGAAAACATTTTATTTTTATTATTATCACCGACTGGTTATTCATTGATTCACCAAATTTTGTCACACCGATGAGGCTTAAGCTAAGCAAAACTAGTCGGTCTTTAAAAATTAAATAAAATCTGTGGTCTTATACAAAGTTATTATTCAATTTTCATTAAATATGTCAAACCATGAAGTGATTTTTTTCTAAGAAAATATAAAAAATATTTACTTGGGTCTAATACAATTTCTCACACAGAGCAATATACATACTGTTTGCACTGCATTAACGCCTAAAAAAAATATATTTTTATAAAACGGTTGAGATGAAAAAAAAAAATCTTTAGGTGACCACTTTTTTTAAAAAGCAATTATAATTATTTATTTTCATTTCAACAATATAACAGAACAAAATTTAGAATTTAAACCTTGTTTCGAATGACTTTGAAAATGTTAAGTGTTTATCAGTTTTTCTCATTTACTACCGTTTAATCTACCTTATTTTCCAACCTTTTTTTCTCTTTGGAAACATTAAAACAATTTTCGCAAAGGTTTTTGCCATTCCTATCTCACTGGGAAGAGTTTCTCATCGAGACAGTCCTAGTTTCCAAGGACTGCTTCACAATATTCTCCAACTTAAGATTACTTTATCTCACTAACTCTGAAGTGGATAACGCGTGATGTTGAATCCGATGCTGCGATAATACACCGAATGTGTTTTCAGCTTCAGAAGAATTTGGAAAATAGTGGATTGTGAAACGATAAACCATACTACTTGATAAAAGTGTCTAATTATGCACGTGGAAAGATTATTGGAATGAAGGGATAATGGGAAACCATATTCTCGCCAATATATTTAATGTGGAAGTTCTTGGTTCATTTTACACAGTTGTATTTTTAACGAAGCGAATTACAACAAAACACCAGACTTAATTTTATATAACTTAGAGAATAACGACAAAACGACGAACAAGCAAGAGACCAACGAACAGCACGAAAGATATTTTTTCACAATAAGCTCTTCTGTTTCGATTGTCACTTGTTTCGAGCACAGTGTTCTCGAATTCGGGAATCGAATATAGTGAAATGGTTGGATAAGGTAGGAAATAGATGAAAAACACGAAGGTAAGAACCTAAGAAATTTTCCCTTGAAATCCAACACGTGGTGTTTTTTAATACAGAGAAAACCTAATAAATGAGACCCACTATCCACAAACTTATGTCAAGTATTTCAAACGGTATGCCACAAGGCTATCGATTTAAACCTTTGTTCGTATTCCACCAAAACGAGTTTCACATTGCGTCTTAGAAATTCGTACTGAATTCCTACTCAGTTAGGCCAACTACGTTAAAGGCTTTATATAAGCCGGGAGAAAACATTTTTTTTAGTAAACTTATAAATGGGTGTGTTTTTAAATAATATTTTGAGCAAAATAATTTTTAATTGTTTTTTATTTTTTATTATTTCGTAGAAAGCAATCACTTTGTTGTTTGACACATTTAATGAAATAATAATTAGTAATACCTTATTCTGTCCAGTAGTTCAATATTAGGTATATTTCCTGATATACCAAATTCTCGATATTCTTTAGTCACCTTCTCATTCAACGTTTTGCCTATGTTAATTCATATTATCCTTCTGTTTGTTTTTTTTTTGCTATATTTTAAATGTAATTCTATTGTTTTTCTTACTATTATTTTTTGTTTGTTTGTTTTATATTGTGTTATCCCTTTGTATGTATTTATAACCGCACACTACGTATTTTTTGTTTAGTTTAATTGAAAACCCTGATGATGCTTAGGCTAAGCGAAACCGGTCTGTCATGAAAATTACCATAATATCTGTGGTCTCATACAAAGTTATTATTTTTTCATTTCATTAAATTTTTTTTTTTTTTAATTATTACTATATGTATATTTTCTTACACCCTTCTCACCAAAAAACTGTGTTGTTAAAAAAAAATGTTTTCAAAAAACGAATTCTGCTAGAGAGCGAGAAAATTTTCAATATAAAAATTCTGCGCCAGATGTTGTTCGTATTATGGTTTTCCTAAGCCGATACGAAACTGAGAACAAAGGAACTCATGCGTTGTGATTTTTGTGCAAAAATGCATAATCGTTATTTATTTCTTTTATTTCAAAGAGCAATATTATAAATATCCCTGGTCTTATACAAAGTTATTTTTTCGTTTTTTTTTGCACAGTTATTTTTTCATAAATATTTGTATTTTGGTAGAAAGCAATATTTAATAAAAATCAAATAATAACTTAGTATAAAACTACAGATTAAATCACCATCTCAGTTGACGTTTCGCCTCTTTTATTTCATATTATCTGTCTCTTTCTCTTTGTTTCTTTGGTATAATTTTAATGTTATTCTATTGTTTTCTTACTGTTTTCTTATTTTATTTTATATTGTGTTCTCCCTTTGTATGTATATATAACCACACACGTTGTATTTGTTGTTTACTTCAATTTTGTACCCTGATGATGCTGAGGCGAAGCGAAATCAGTCGGTCATAAAATATTAAATTAAATTTTTTAAAGTTCTTCTACAAAAATTTTATTGCATTTTCACTAAATGTTTAAATAAAACCCAAGCAAGACTTAGGTAAAAACAAATTTTATGAGAGGGAATATTTTTTTGAAAATATTGGTGAATTGTATTTTACTTCAACAATGTCGCCCTTGAGGTGATTTTTTACAAAAACGGCGCTATACAAATAATGCAAATATTATTATTTATTATTATTCTTAAAAAAAAAATTCAATTCACGTAATCGAAATTATTTTGTTCATAACCTTTGAATTTAACATAGTAAGGTTGACTATTTTGATGTGTGAATATATTTCATTCAGTTCAACTTTTATTTTCTTGTGGTAAACACAATAACCCTTACCTTTCTCACCCAATTCAAAGAAATAACATCACGAAAACCTTTTCCCAATCCAAGTCTCAAATGTCAAACTTACATTTGAAAAACAAACGAAGCACTTAGCATAACCCATTTAGTCAATGTTTCATAGAACAAATACCCAGGAGAAGATGTTTCTTACCAACTGGGCCATTAAAAGGACATATTGAAAGATCTTGGATAATCCTGGAGCTGAAAAATGGCGGATTGATGGCGGATTTGGCCCGGCTAGGCACTAGGCACTAACGGATAGTCGAGTTTTGTCATTTTGGGTTGGTTTTTAAGAAAGCGGCAGGGTTTTTCAAAGGAATCTGGCGTAGAACTGTATTATTAATAAAACATTTATAGTATAAAACGAAATTTCCCAGAAAAACTCTAGCTAACTAACTAACCGTCACGTCTCCGCAGGGGAAGGCAGAGCAAACGGACCGCCATATAAATCTGTCTAGGCACACATTATGTTACTCTCACTTCTTAAAATATTTGAAATTTGCTTACGGCAATAAATTCATTCGGCTACATGAAAAAACAATAAAACGACAAAAAAATCTTTAATTTTTTTAATCAATTTTTTTTAGTGACATTAGGAGAGAAAAAACCAATCCTCCAAATATAAGTAGCTATTCCAGAAAACCAATTATTCCATTTGCATACAGTTACATTACATACAGGCAGACTGGACGGACCGCTATACAACTCTGTATTGGCACACACCTCTCTCTTTATTCACATTCATACATTGTCACATACATACTCTTTTTATATTCTGATTCTTCACATGGCCCGACTTATGTATTTGATTCACTTGAGCGTGCCATGTCTTACTCGGGCGTCCCCGGCTTCTTCCGTTCACTTTCGCATCGTATATTATTTTCACACTCCTTTATTTGTTCATTCGCTAAACATGCTTAAACCATCTAAGCGTCCTTTTCTTCAACCTTTTCACTTTTATTATTTCTCTAACCTCCATTAAAATTGTTTGAATATCGCAATGTTTCAAAAACACATTTTAGTTCACTTTATATTATTTGGGATTTAGAATGCTACGTCTTTCACTACCTGGCATCACCCGCCTTTGTATTTTTACGTTCGCTTATTTATGCAAAACCATGAGTCATAAAAAACCCTTTTCTTAAACAGTTGAATAGATTCAACAAATAATCATATCTCAGTATAAAAAAATCTTAGGAAGCTTAAAATAGTTGTATTGACTTTAAATTACGTCATAAATCGTACAAAAATTACGATGCTGACTCTTCGTTTGAGATTTTTGCTGGTGGTTCAGATAAACAAACAAAAACAAGTTTTTTTGATGTTGGATATTTGTACAAACCGGCATTCGTATTGTATATAACTGAGCGATGACGTTTTTCTCTCTTTTCTTGAGCCAGGTCTCAGACATCTTCGCCTTGCCCATTTTCAGGTATGTCGGAAAAAAGAAGGAGAAAACGTTAGAAGGCTTCATATCCCGAAAGCTTAAAAACCAAAATAATTTTGACCAAGGGAGTTATCTATTTTGATCTTGGGAGTTTGACATCCTACGTGGTCAAGAAGTAAGACGTTCAACTACTAATCCAGAGGCAGCGAGTTCAAACCCGATGTACGCATATACATTTCATTTAATTAATATGTATCATAACACACTACATATACATAAAATAAAATAAAGTATATTTACAACACGTTTCAGAGTGGTAGATACTCTGTATCGCCCCGGTGAAAGACCAAAATTTAGAATCGAAACGTTGCTTGAAATGGTTTAAGCCGTGTTTGGTGACCAGATCTGAATAGCCAGGTATTTCCTTACCTTCCTCTTTCCACCTCCTTTTCCTCTCCACTACATTTGACCCCAAAACATACCCCAATTTGGGACGCCATAGTTTCACTGGCTCTAGACGGTTGGTAGTAGTTGGGACTCTTGTACAGTATAAACTATTACAAAAATCTAGATAACGAGTTAACAACGTAGTACGAGCTCATTATTCAGTTTCTCTTCATGGTTTGCATAATCATTCCCCACAGTTTTCTCTATTTTTTTTTGTCTAGACCCTGAAACTCTATAGAACACTAGTAATATCATCCCTTAACGTTCAAAGACCTTCTCTAAACAGTACCTACGGACGCCTTTTCTTTTGTCCACAGGGAACACTTTAAGTTCTTCTGCGTCTAGAATACTAAAACCGATTTCTTAGAACCAGAGAATTTCCTTGATGTTGCAGTATAAAACATATTTTGATACTCTTGTCACGACGTATTTCTTTATATGATAAACGATAAAAAAGAAAAATTGTTAAAATGAGTGACACTTCAATCTCTAACCCAAATATTTTTGTTCCGGTAGAACACTTAAAATGGGGCTCTCTCGCTGAAGGGATGAAATGGAATCTAAACTTTTCCCATGGATTGAAGTTGAAAAACTAGGTTTAAGGCCTGAGCCCCAATTAATCAGTTGTCAGAAACGTGAAATGGATAGCTAGTTTTATTCTTTGACTCTGTAAATGTAAAGGATAATATAACGCATTTGCTGGATAACTGACGTAAATATTTTGTCGTGTTTTTTTCAGTATTGATACCTCCAAGGTTACAACGTAATGTTTGCAAAGGCCAGAACTCAAAAATGACGCTGAACGCCACTTTGTAGCATTCTAATACAAGCAATTCTACAAATGATTAATATTCAAATTTTCTATGGGTAGTTAGAAAAATGTCTGAGGTTTCCAGTTTATACAACTTTTTAACTGAAAGCCTTTAAATTCTATGAAAAACACACCAAAAGGTTAGTAAAAGGTGCAGTTTAAAAACTAACACATGTGTTTTTAACGTTTTACCTAAAATTCCAGTATGTATATTGTAAAGAATTTAAAAGATTACGGCTTAAGAATTATATTCACTGGAAATCTGAGACATTTTTTTAACTATCCGTATAGAATTGACAGATAAAGAATTTCTAATTTTGCTTGTACTGTAAAACCAAAAGGAGGGTATTTTCGGGTGCTGACCCTTAATAAAGTTTGTGATTACAACATTTGCAATGAATCGAGTATCGATAAACTTAATGGTGTGTATGAATGTTTCGGGTTCGATTCCAGCCGAAGTGAAAATATTAATTTACTCACTTATGGGTTATAGTTATCGCATTAAGAGTGAACCCAAACATAAAACTCTTACAGATGCATTGCTTGTATACAGCTGTTATACACTTGATCGAATCACACAAAATGAGATCATAAAAATGGCGGTATACAAATTATACAAATATAGTTACTTTTTTTTAAAAATATAGTGAAATTTAAAAAGGTTCGTATTTATTATAATAAAAACCACAACGCATTTTTTTACTATTTTTCAGTAGGGTTTTGCAAAAAGATCAAAGACGGGAGTAAATATATATGTACCAATACACACAATCTTATGTTTGTATTGTTAAAGTAACCTCTAGTTGCGCGATCTATAACACTATGGTAAATGCTAATTTAAGTATTGTGATGATTATTTTAACATTTGCCAGTTCTAGCAAATACGAAAGAAAAACACACATTTAACATGGACGATTAATCAACACTCGTTAATTAGTAAGCATTTATCTAATAAGAAAAAAACGTGAGCAGGAAGATGTCTCTAGTGAATAAAACTTGAAACAGCGTTAATAAATACAAATCCAAATACCATAGCCATTAAAAATACACAAAGGACCTGATAACTTAATGGTTTGATGATTCAGATATTTACAACTCAGATTTGGACCAATTTTATATTTATTCGAAAGAAGTAAAATAGGGGTAGGAGGGTGAAGAGAAGGTTTATTTGGACGTAGATATTCAGATATAAAAATTAAACATAGTAGCAATCATTTCAAACAACGTTTTGATTCTGATTAATCTTCTCTCACCAGGTCTCATGAGAATATTTCATATTCTGTTTTGATAATATGAATTCGTTCAATAGCTTAGAAAAAGTTTATCAACAGCATAGTTATAAGTGATCGATGGCATATTTTTTTCTTTCTCGCAATATTACACCATTAATAGTTCTTCAATCATTTATTTTATTCGAAAACTTTGAAAAAGTTTTCAGTGAAATCGAAGCGCCCGTTTGTTTGTGGAGCCTTTTTTATGGAATAAGGTGTAATATATTATTCTACGGGCGTCCACCCCTTTTTGTAGGCTCTAAAGGTCGAATAAACACGTGGGGAAGGTTTTTGCCGCATTCAATCTATTGTTATGCGAAATTATTGTACGCCAAAAGGGCTGGACGCGGGACATGTCTCGTAAAAGGAATTTATGAGCAGTGCATGATTTCAGAACAAATTTCATCACGTCGATAAAATTAAGCGGTAGTTTGGACAAACGAGGCAATTAAAAAAGGGTTATGATTGTGATTCCGTGCAAGAGCTTTAACTGCGCGGAACCAGGAGAAATATTCCCATTAGAAGGAGAAGTGGAGAAAAAGGTTGCTACCTAAACACCTTGGCTATTCGGAAAGGATTACCTACTAAACATAACGTGGCGTTAACTATTCCAAGCAACTTTTCGAGTTCCGATTGCCTGGAGCCAATGGAAATTTTGTGTGTTAATTTAAGGAACGTTGTGAGGCAATATCAGGCGGATGAGGGAAATAAGAAGGGAAGATGAAGGTTGAGATGTTATACCTGGCTATTTAGACCTGTGACTAAAAATAGTTTAAGCCATTTTATGCAAGTTTTTGATTGCGAATGATACGTAATCTCCCTGGAGTAGTCCTGCAAAAACTTCTACTTTTAGTTTATTATAAAAGTGCAGCATTAAGTTAACGTCGGATCATATATATTTGCATATTTTAGCCCTTTTGAGCGTTAGTGCATATCAAAGCCTTTTTGGACATTAGTACATATTTAAACCTCCTTGGTCGGTAGTGCATATTTGAATATTTTCTTGTAATTTAAACATATGATATTTCAATTAATTGATGTTTGTAAATATGAGGTGAGCATGTAATTTTTTTTATATTAAAATTAATAAAATATATATTATTTTGTTCTGCTATTTTTAGTGACACATGTGTAAGCGTTTAAGGCCATTATCAATCTGTCTAAAATAAAACATAAAAAACTTTCGAAACTAAAACCTAAAAATTGCAGAACAAAATAATAATGAATAATGATATTTAATTCAATTCAATTGAATTATAAAAATAAATAAATAAACTTCTACAAATTAAACACAAACAATATAAATAAATTTGAGAATTTTATTTTCTGCCGTCGGAACCCGTTATCTTAAGAGTCTGTCCATTTATGATGTTTTTTTAAATTATGTTTGCTGCTCACCTTCTCCCTCATGAAATCGAAAAAGAAACGGTTCCAAAAGACATATGTGTGTTCTTTTTTTGTTTTCCTATTTTTCTTGTTTACATTTTGGCATTATTATACATATTCGCTTACATTTTTTTCCATTTTGAAAGTGGTCATTGAATTTTAATATTAGTAAAAAGTTTTATTGCAAAAGATTTTGAGGAAATAAATACAACTGGACACTTTTTCCAATAATTCCCGTAGCAATTCCCCAGCGGTAGAAATTGAGTGTTTGATAGCGAGCAATTAATTTTTTTCACACTTAGACACGTAAGTCCAAATACACGAGCAGGATATTGAAATAGGTTTTCTCATTCTAAACTTCATTTGATTAATTAAATTTCCACAATCAACTATAAAACATGTTTTCCGAGAATGAATAGACGAAAATGATATAAGTTTCAATCTATTCGCTTTTAAAGTGTTTCAAATGCTTAAAACATTAGTTTTAATTTATTTTTAATGGATTCGAAAGACAAAGTCATATTGTTACAAAATTCTAGTAATCATACTTATTTGTAATGCGATAACAGTGTATCAATATTTTAAAAGCTTTTAGATACATTGTACAATCATTGCATTATACAAAGTGGCAATTTGGTATCGATCTGGTAGGAGAAATCTACTATTTAGAAGCTAAACGCTGCTCGAAATGGCTTTTTTTTATGTGAATACCGCACAAGAGTCCCTACTGTCCGGAGCCAGTGGGATTATGCTATTCACAATTGAGGTATGTTGTGATGCTGAAGGTAGTCAAGAATGGAAGGAGATGGGGAAGAAGTGGATTGGAAGGTGTCTGGCTATTCAGATCTGGTCACCAAACACGGCGGGAGTACAATCTGGAAAGTGCTACAAATAAACCATTTATTATTAATTAAATACAAAATAACACAAATTGATTCGTTGCAATTTATTTGCGAACTCCGGAATTGGAACACGCGACCTTTGGATTAATTGGTTGAGTATTTTACCAAGGAGGTAAATAAAAAGGCCAACTAAAAATGTATTTTGATTTGTTAAGTGACCAGATCTGAATTACCGGGATCCCTTTCCTAAATTAACTTTCTTCAGTCTCGCAATATTCCTAGTAGTACGAAATTTTCGTGCCGTATAACAACAGTGAATCCACGAAAATCAAATAGAATAACACAATTACCCAAATACTCATTAACACGAAGTAGTTCTTTTCTATTTCACACATCGTTCTAGAAATAGCCTAACTATTTCACTGAATCCTTATTTGCGAATTGAAATTATAACTTTTTTACTTCGAAAGTTTCTTAACCCGGATTGATTCGAACCCAATAAGATATTTAAATAGAACACTAAATGATTGATTGACAAGTCAAAATCGTCAAAGGGCCGCATAGCCAGATGGATTCAACCCAAGACCGGAAGCCAAAACACCCCATGACTTAAAATAGGTTCCCCTACAACCTGGTTGCTGAACGAATCAAATCTAGCAAGCTTGTGTGGCTCAAATATTTTTAGGAACAGAGATTTACAGATTTTAGATTAACGTATTTCAGCTTTGTATTAGTGTGAATAATTTATATATTATTTAAAATATTATATTCAAACTCTCTCATACCCAAATACAAATCTTTTTCTTTATAAGGGATTCTTTTTTCTTTTTCAAAAACTATTCAATCGTAATATCTGGTTTTTTGAAAATATAAAAAAATGGTTATAACTTAGAATGGTTAGTAGCTGAGTGGACAAACACCCGGGCGTCGTGCGTTTTATTTATATGACAGCTAAGTCCTCCATCATTGCACATGCAACATATTTCTCTAATTATGATGGCAGTAGGAGTTTTTCAAATGTGCTCAGGTTATTTGTAAGCCGGGAATGTTTTTATTTTGTTTAAAAAATATATATATATATTACAAACTTAACATGTTGGTTAAATCATTTAAGTTCTCAACATTACTCGAATCATGAGCTTTGTATATTATAAAAGATAAAGGTATTAAAAAAACTATTCAAAGATACGGGTTCACTGTTTTTTTTATGAATACTGAAACACATTTGATATATTTGTACATATTTTTTTTAATGTTAGAAACAAATATTACAATTTAAATAAAAAATGTTTTAGTTTTAAGCCACTTTATTTATACACATATAACATTCGACCGGTTTCGGTTAAACTTAACCTTCTTCAGGAAAGTATATATTTAAACTAGGTTAAACCTAGTTTATATAAATACTTTCCTGAAGAAGGTAAAGTTTAACCGAAACCGGTCGAATGTTATATGTGTATAAATAAAGTGGCTTAAAACTAAATTTTTTTTATTTAAATTGTAATGTCAAGCTACAAAGTGATTGCTTCCTTCGATAAAAATATTATAATATTATTACAATATTTAATAAATAGTGGATTTATACCAAATGTAACAAAACGTGGACAATAATGCGGTTTTATAACATAATACTCTTACCGAGCCTCTTTCAATTTACATGTGACTTTTTTTAACCACAAATATTAAAATATTTGTTGCAGAAGCGTAAAATTGCGCAAGTAAGCAAAGCAAAATGATTGGAAGAAGTTTGGGTGCCCGCCAAAACTGAAAAATTTTGATTTTTTTTGAAAAAAGAAAACATTTTCTGCCACAAAAACATCAATCATGACATTTTTTTCAATCTAAGAACACTTAACAGCCATGAGCTGCCCCTGGTTGGGTTAGGTTAGGTTAGGACTCTCATGCGGTATTCACATAAAGAAGTTAAATGAACAATGAAAAAACAAGCGCTTTTAACGACTTTAAAATACATTGTATCGGTGCTGCGACAGAAAACAAATTTGCTAGTATAAAAAATAATGGACTCATATTTAGCTTGCGACTATGCAGTTTCGAATTTAACACAATAATAAGATGTTCTACAAAATTTCTAATTTTTTTAGAAGAAAATATTTTTCGAAAAAAAAGTGAAACTCGCAGCGAATCACGTAGTAAAATGCTTGATTGACAAGCCGTAAACGTTAGTGGTGCCAGTGTGATGTTCTGGACTCGGCTACTCGTGACGGAACGACGAAAATTCCGTGACTCTGAAAAGCTTTTTTGCAACGTAGTTTCTCGAATTCTCCCGTGAAAATAGTTCGCACCCAAATAATCTTCATTACAAGGATTTTCGGTCACGCAAATAATGGTTATTTAAAAATAAGTATGAGATTAGTGACAGATTTTTACAATACACATTTTCATATTTTCTTTTTCGTAGACAGCAATTAATTTGTGGTTTGACATATTCAATAAAATAAAATAAATACTTTGTACAAGATTACAGATTTAATTTTAATTTTAACGACCTACCGGTTTCGCTTAGCCTAAGCATCACCAGGGTACAAAATTAAATAAAACAAAAATATATATAGTTGGCGGTTATATATACATAAAGAGGGAGAATACAATATAAAATAAAATAAGAGAACAGTGAGAAAACAAAACAATACCCTTTAAATCATAACAAAGAAACAGAGAGAATGAGACAAATAATATTAAATAAAAGATATTATATCATTTTCGTTAAATTTTTCAAACCACAAAGTGATAGATTTTCTAATAAAATAAACTGTTATGTTTTCATTAAAAGTAATTACTTTGTGATTTGAAATGAAATAAGTTAACACTTTGAATGGATGATTAGATAAAAGGTGAATAAAATATTCTAAGCTTATACCCCATTACTTTTAATCACGGTGTAAATTTTTCGCGTGGCGTAACTTGACTTGTAACCACGGCTTGTGCGCCTGATTTAATGACCTACGTCCGGCTTAGCTAAACCAATGCTGAACCGGCGCGTTAAAGTTAAATAAGTAAGACGGCTTATGTACAAAACGAAACGCAATTTTTAATTTATAAAAACACTAAAACTACACGGGGGTGTATTGGTTATTGAATGTTTAAAATATCCCTGTGGTTAAGAGCAAATAACTTGTTTATTTCATCCTGTAAGGGGTCAACCACAATACATTTTATATCTACTCCCGTCCTTCTTCCCTTTATCCCATTCTCATGTTTTCTTCCACCTTTCTCACCTAGATAAGTTACAAAAAAAAACTGTATATTGTCACACTTTACTTATCATTTCATCGTCGACTGTGAAAAAGTTATGATTGGCATAGTTTACTGGTTGTAGTATAATATACATACTAATAACTGAATTGCTGTTAAATTTCCATAAAATATAAAAATGTACATAAATATCTTTAAATGCAGGTTACTTGTAAAGTTAATGAAATTCGTAGATAAGAATAAATTTCCTTTGCCCAGGTTCTAAATCTAAACGTGATAATGATACACATGACTAAATAACTCATTTGTCTTCCAAAGTTAATATTAAAAATATCTGCCGAACTAAAAAAGTCGTCCCAATGAAACACAAAATTAAAACCATCGAATCATCACAGCCGGAAACCACAAAAATTATGCTAATCAATAAATTCAAAATAGCCTGTGAGAATTATTTAAAATACATGTAAATCAAAATAATAAGTTTTTTTACTGTTCTTCAAAAAAATCATCATCCCGTTAAACTACAATTAAGTAGTTTGTCAACAGGATATTGAATACAAGGTAAATATAGACGATCTTATCAATTATCAATATATAAAACATATTATTAAAATTCACACATCTTAAGAAATTGATATAGTATTACACCATACCATGCACTGTGCAGCATAATATAGTACAACAATGCATCATTTTTTTTAGAACACAAAAGAAATATAATAGAAACGCCTAATATAAATTATTTCTACTTAGGATTTTTTTTTTTCAGCATATATCTGACTCTAGTAAACAATTTACATTTTATATTGCTTGGTAGTATATAAGTTAAAATATTGTTGTCAAAAGGAAAATATTTAGAGACTGTGTAAACTTTAATGTTAAGTAACTAATAAAACTAAAACCAAAAACGCAAAGAATATTTCTTTCAAAAAATAATAAATCAATTTGTGATCAAAATCCCTAAGAAATTTGGGTGCGAATTTTGCCTTTCATTTTGACGGCTGCATATGTAAGCTATGCACGTTTTCAGGCATACTAAAGATTTACGGTCTGAGCATGTGAGTGAATCACGTCCGAAACCTATCGCGGCTGTCTAAAGACATTAATAAACAAATAAATGAAACCCTCCACACACCTGTCCTGTTTGGCCTGCCAGAAACAAGAACAAACAGCCTTAAAAGTCTGGGTGTTGTTGTGCGAGCAGATCTCCGCTCGTTTATTTATTTAGTTAAAACTTGTTGTTGAACGCTGAAAGTAAAAGGCACCGCCATACTCAATAATTTATTTCAGGTTGCTTTCGAAACGTTTCCCCCAAGGGGATGGTGGTTTGGTCAAAGGTGGGAAGGGAGAACACCGTATTATCGCCGGTACTGGGAAACTAACGTAACGGTGTACCGCAGTGCTCAGTGGAGTATTATAAACAAAGGTTTCCCATTGGAGTATGATAACATTCAGCGTTGAATACATTTTATCTTTATTTCAGCACCTAGTTAAACTACGGACAGTTTCTTTATTTTCCTTTCTGGAAATAACAACAGTTTATGATTAATTTTATCAGACCGCTTAAATGACCGAACGAATTTCTTAATGCGTACTCCAAAAAAAGGTTTACTGACTAAGATAAGTATCCTACCAAGCGAGTTAATTGATTCACTCTATAAAATGAACGATATTATTTTATAATTACAAGTCTGCTTTTGAAACTTTGCTGTGAATTCAAAAACAACTGTTTTAATACAGGGTTAGGTCTTGTTTGGTGATCGTAACAGTTTTTCTTTAAAACGAATAATAAAACAAACTATAAAAATATGTTCTCTGTGTGGTATAAGCTAGATACACTTCATCATAAATTAATACAATTCAACCATTAAGGACACACTAAACCTTTTTTTTCATTTACGCAAAGCTCGGTAGCGGCCTTCGGAAAACATCACCAAAGCGCTGTAATAGCGCGGGAGCCTAAATGATATTCCATACCCCATTTTTGTCGAAAGAATCTAAAAGTTAAAGAGTAAGACGAGCTTCATGGTTGAGTGGTAAGACGATCGACTACGAATCCAAAGGTCGCGGGTTCAAACCCGGCGTGCGTTATTTAATTAATATGTGTCATAACACATTTAATTCGTATAAAATAATGTAAAGTTTATTTGTGCCAAGTTCCAGGGTAGAAGATACTCCAAGTATCGCCCTGGTAAAAGACCACCATTCAGAATCAAACGTTGCTTGAAATGGCTTTAGCCGTGTTTGGTGAACAGATCTGAATAGCAACGTACTTTCCGACATTCCTCTTTCCAATCTTCTTCCCCTCCCAACTTATTTTAGCCTCACGACATACCCTAATTAGGGATGGTTGGGAGCAGTTGGAACTCTTGTGCGGTATTCAATATAAAAATAAAAATAAAAGAAGACGAAAAAACATTCCAGGGAATATAGTGCAGTAATTGATAGATTACCTTCAATCATTGGAAATATGATTTCCTCAATATTCAACCTCTTTACCCTCCCCTGATTTTGCCTCGAATTCTTCCTCAATATTAGTAAGGCCGTAGTCCCATTGAATTCAGGTAGATTTGTCTCTTGTCTAGTGTTTCAACGAAAAAAAAATTCAAGGGGTGATGGATCAAAAGTTTTATTAAAATCCAATAGTCCTATAATTCTTTTCCAGCAATAAGAGCCGAATTACTTACCACGGGAGAAGTTCGTGGCTCTCGATCCTCTCTACCTACTTCTGCAAAAACCTTATCAAGTCTTTAAAAGATCGCCTTCATATTTTCCATGAAAGCGTAATCGCCGTTTCAAAACACAAAATAAATAAAAATTGAAGCCATAACGATTGGCGCAGTATTTTTATGGGAAAACTTTCAAAATACTAACTTCGAATAATGGCTTTTAGTAAAAATAAGGATGCTGTGAAAGGATCGAGAATAACCTTACCTCCTTTTATTTACCAGTGCTACTGAAATTCAACATTTTAAGAAAAAACAATTATACACACACTCCTTGCTTCATTCACATTCACGCATCGTCTTATACACCACCCTCTTGTTTAATCTTAAATCTTTACGAGACCCCTTGAGTTGGTCTTTGTATTTTGATTCACTTGGTTGTTTCATATCTTCCTCGGGCGTTCTCGACTTCTTCTACCATTTACTTTCGTGTCAACATGTGAGTGTTGTATTAGAGCATTAGCGCTCTTTTTTAATGCGTTTACTATTTAAAAAAAATAATAAACCTTTTCTTGAAGCTCCTTTCTCGGTATATCCGCTCCACCCATTTAAACTATGTATGCGTAAGTTTCTCAATCTTGTTCACTACGCTTTCCACAGCTTTGTATTATTTTTGTATCTCCAAATTTGTAACATGGTCACGTATGGTTTTATGACACATACGCTTCAGAGATCTAATTTCTAAAGCATTCAGTTTGAATAGCCAGGTACTTCCCAAACTTCATCTTTCCCATCTCCTTCCTCTTTCCCATCTCCTTCCCCTCCCCACTAACTTCAGCCTCACAACATATTGCAATTGGAGATGCTATAGTCTCACTGGCTCTAGACGGTTGGAAGCAGTTATGACTATGGCTCGATATTCACTTTAAAAAAAGTAAATTTCATGAAACGTCAAAAAATGCAGTACTTTATGGAAATTGCTTAGAACGGATCAAAACCAATTTTCCGGCTTCTAGAAACAATTTAAAATTTTATTCGTCTTCGTTTTTATGTTTATTTAAAAAAAAGACAAATATTTCCGGGTTACAATTAACCTTACAATATTTGTAAAATTTCAAGATAAGCGCAATATTTTTTGTGCAATGATGAAGGACTTGGCTAGTAGAGGAATTGAACCCACCACGCCTACTTGGCGTGATCCCTACGCAATTGTCCACGCAGTTACTAACCGGTTCATTTACCACAAACAAGTTGGCTTTGAAATCATAGAATTCATCGTAATCAAAGTAGCTTACCCAATGGCGGCTCGTGACTTTTTAGTGTGCTAGAGCGCTTAGATTGAAAAAAAACGCCAGGATTGATGCTTTTCACGACAAAAGTTTATTTGTTTTTAACATTAATTAACTAAACTTTACAATTTTAATACTAGAAGCATGAATGGATTAGCATACGATTCGGAACCTAATTACAAAGATAATAATTTTTCGTGAAAATAAGTTGATGTTTCCATGCTCAACGTTACCAAAAATACCATATTCTAATCAAAAACGAAAGCGTGTCTATAGCGTTAACAATTGTTCCTTACAAGTTATTCAACCTCAAATTTCGTAGCAACCAAACGCCATCACCAATCTACCCGAGCTAGGCGGGAAAGGCCAATCACCATAAAAGCAAAAAATAATTTATATAAATGGAACAAGCCATAGATAGATAGATGGAACGTACCTTCTAACTCATTTTCTTTATCGCCGCTTTGTGGGGCTTATGCTTTCTCGTACTAGGCAGGTGGAGAAAGTCTATATCCATTTGCGTCTACTTTCAAATTGGTATGCCTCTCTCTGTAAATGTAAATAAATGGCTGCGCCTCGAATTTTAGAAGATCGGAGAATAATTTGCTTAATTGAACATTTCTCAGAGATTCGAATGACTAATTACACAAGATAATAATTTCCTTTGTGAATACGTAACTACGTGCAAGTGTAAACTATTCAAATTTGGAACTGATGTCAATTGAAAATATCAAATTATAAAATAAAACTTTCGAATCCCTACCAACCTAACGAAGTTCCTGTCTTAAATATATTTTAACGTATATTATTCCATATTTGAAATGGGTGGATTAAAGAAAATTATATTTTTTCTCTGTTATTTTTCACGGGTAATAACTTCTTACATATAAACGGGTAGTTAGTTCGGTATGAATAAAATGGAATATAGCACCCAAAATACATACGTTTTGGCTTTCTAGTATAAGCAAAACAACAAATTATTTGTCTGTTAATTCTATACGGGTAGTTAAAAAAATGTCTAAGGTTTCCTGTGAATACAATTCTTAAACAGGAATATTAATAATTCTTTATAAAATACAAAGTTGAAATTAAAAAATAACGTTCATAAATGCCTTTGCTGGTTTTTAAACTGCACCTTTTAGTGACATTTTAGTATGTTTTTCAAGAATTTAAAGGATTACAGTTACACAATTGTATTCACTGGAAACCTCATACACTTTTCTTACTACCCATAGACAAATAAATAATTTGCAGATGAATAATTTGTAGTAAGAATAATAATTACAATAAATGGATAACTTTTATAGCGCCGTTTTCGTGGGAAAATCAGCTCAAAGGCGCTTGTTATTGTTTGTATTAGAATGCTACAAAGCAACGTTTAGCGTCATTCTTGAGTGCTGACCCTTAATAATAAACAATGTAACCTTATGTTACTAAAGAACAAAAAAAAACTTCCAAAATCTTTATCACAACATGTTTAACTTTAACATATAAAAACCTCCGTGGTAAAGTTATCAGTTCCCAGGTTTAGTATCTCTGGTTTCACCCATGAGTTCAAAACCCGGCGTGGACACATAAAGGAACAAAAAAGCTTTGTAACCGGTAAATTGGATAGTTCTACTGAATTTCCTCAAGACAATGGAAACGATATATAAAGTTTGTATTTATTTAATGAACCAGATATTTTATAGCTTCTATTGTTAGCACAATATTTGTAATAAACGTGATAATTCCCTTTGGTTTCTTTACAGTCAATAATCCTTGAAAAACTCAACATGAGTATTCTTAAATGTATGCTCACACTTTTTTCCAGCACCTTACTTCCAGCTCTGAAGAAGTTTGTAATTTCAAATCGTAAAACCGAGAAAAAAACCTGTAGGGGCTTTTCGTTTTATCTCTTTTAGTTTCTGCAACTTGAGTCGCCTTTCGCGATTTTGATCACGTGCTTCGACCTACAAGATGGGCCTCATTTTCCCATTTTCCCTGCCTCATAAAGCTTTAATTTGACCAACACAGCTTTTTCGGTTCCCCTCGATTTTCGCAAGCTCGGCCATTTTCATTTTTAAAACTTCTAAAGCGGCACGGAGCGAAAAAACTTAACGGGAGACCATTGTTATTTTGTGGTTGGGACTCAATTAACTTTTTATTATCTCGAACCATAAAGAAACTTATCTCAGAACATCAAAAGTTTCTGCAGAAAGGATAGATTGGTCAATTACATTACAAAAAACAAAGGAAAGCCAAGGAAAGATCAAAACCATGCAAAATGTAAAAAATATGCCGAAAATAGCTTTATCTTTCAAGACGTAAAAAAATATTTTTTTTCTTACTATTAATACCCACGCGGTGGCTGATGAATTTGACTGAACAGAATACAGATAAAAGATAGCTATTAAATTATATATATTCAGCCAACAATTGTTTAATATAATCAAACACTGTTGTATTTTACAATTATTATATTTTTGTTTAAGCAAATATATTTTTTTCCACTTATTAATGTACCCACCTAACAAAATATGAAATATTGAGTTTACATTATATTGTCCTGAAGAAGGTCTGCTCCAATCAAAATAAGATGACACAAGTATATATATATATATATACAATAATAAAACGGTTTAAAACAAAATTTACTTTTATTTAAGTTGAAAAGTATTATTTGATATAAAAATGTTGTATTTCCTAACGCAAGGAAAGTTTAGCGATAAGCCGTCAAAAGTCAATAATTCTACCGATGGTAATTGTCTATGCGTTCAGTAGCTGCATGACATATTTTCCTCGCTCCACTGTTTTGTGGTTTTTCTAAAGATATGCAAATTGTTGTTCTGTTTTAACAATAGTGATTTTTTTAGACTGTGTCCGAAAGTGTTTTTTTTCTTTGAAATAAACCCAACATCGCACTTCAAATTACGTTAACTTATTATTGCAATCCAGATCAACCACACTGTCAATTTTCTTTACCAAATCGAAAAAATGCTCCATGGATAATGTTTATTACAAAAAGGCGGTGTAAAAATATCAAGTCATCTTTAATAGCATCATGAAATATGTCTTACAATAATTTTTATCCATTATTTGCTGCTTTGTGTTATTCTTCCATTTTTTTGGTAATTTTCCAAATATTCTAAAACGTGGCTTAGCTACCTTCAAGTTTTCAACTCTACGATAACTGTTCCCCCTCACATAATATATCTTGTTTAAAATAAGTTACGCGAACCAACCCTTGGAAGCGAGGCCGGAAAACGCGTTGAATCGCACATAATACTGTTGTTAATAAATTTGGAATAGCAACTCGACATGGAGCGAATTAATGCGAAATTATAGTGCCTCTTGGAAATATATACATATATACGCAAATCTACAATGAAGCTAAGGGTTTTAATCAGCAGAGAATTACATTTGAAATATGTTTAAAATTTCCCACTCCATTTGCGTTAATTAACAGTACGTTAGAAAACTCCATAGTGTTAACCGTTATACAATAGAGGCTGTTGAAAAAAGTAATTACTTCTTCGTTCGTTTCAAGATGTATTTACAGAATCATTTAATTATTTTTTTTGCAGTTTATTGACAAAACATCTACAAAAGAAGTTCCAATTAAGGTACACTTTAGCTACAATTTGGTAAACCGTTACAACAATGCAACAAGACCCTTGGCCAAAGACCCAAAGGTTACAGATTGAGACGCCACCAAAGTGCAATGAACTTTTTAAAGAAAATATTTTTATTTTTGTTACATTTTCGTAGAAAAACACAGAATTTCACATTATTTTTTAATCACCTTCTCAGTTGACGTTTTGCCTCTTTCATTTCAAATTATCTGTCTCTTTCTCTCTGCTCCTTTGTTATAATTCAAATTTTATTGTTTTGTTTTCTTACTGTTCTCTTATTTTATTTTATATTGTGTTCTCCCTCTATATTTACAAGTATATATAAGGCTAAGCGTCTTTGAGGTGATGTTTCACAAAAACGGCGCCATACAAATTATTAAAATATTATTATAAAGCGAAAGGTCTTAAAAATTAAAATTAAATTTGTGGTCTCAAACAAAGTTATTATTTCATTTTCATAAACTTTTTTTTTTTAATTATCACAACGAATCTGTATTTTAAAATTATATTTACCATTAAGGGAGGGTTTGCCTGCGTGGAAGTGAGTAAAATAACAACATTAAATAGCGAAACGTTGCTTTAAATAGCCTAACATTCACATATATACTTAGCATCATTATTCTTGACCTTCCCTACCCATCCCTATATATTTTTTCACCATACAATATGTTTTGATAAGGAGTGCCTCAGTTGTAAACAAAATAGAACTTTGGAGCATGCAGTATTACCCATAAAAATGAAAAACCTCATAACCATAACATTCAAGTCCTCAAAATCCAATCAACAAATAGTACTTGGAGGTTTTGAGTGGAAACGACGTGATTCAAACTTGGTTTTGAGGATTTTCGCTCTTTTAGATTTAGGCAATTTTTCCTAATGAGCTAAATAAACGGAATCCAGGAATTTCACATTCGTAAGCGTAACGAACAATAAAGGAATCGTGTTTTCTGCTGGGAGGTCTTCACAAAAGAAGTAATATTTCACTATGTTCTTCCACAGCCCACAAATAATAACATATAATAATAACTAACACCTTTCTTATAACATACCTTCCCTGGTTCTTAGGTGATTATTTTGCTGAGCGAAGTCATTGTTAGTTTTCTTCGCTTAAAAAAGCAGAATAAAATTTTCTGAACGTGAATGAATTTGGGTACAAGCAGAGGTTATGAAAAGCAATTTTGGTGTTTTTGAAAGAAATCAAAGGATGGAAATTAAACACGTTTTTGTGTGTAGGAATGTATTTATGAAACTGACAAACATTCACGACAACAATATGATAACTTTTGACACTATTCAACGAAAGATTTATTTTCTAGCTCACTTCGTGCGTCACAATATGATCCTAGCTGCGAAATCTGCAGAAATGACAAGATTATTAAAATATTATTTGACAGGGAGATGATAGCTTCAAACCTTATTTAATATGATTAAGTTAACTCAATGTGCAATAATGAAGCAAAACGTTTTTATAAAGCAAGCCTTGTTGGAAAGATTTTGGTTTTTAGAGCTTTGATATCCCTTTTTTAAACAGGCGCTTCGGCTAGTCTTTCATTGTCCATCATCAGAGCGATGTTTTTTCTCCATTTATCATTGCTGATTTGATTCTATCTGAAAGACTCTGTTTCTGTTTAAAACGCTAAAGAAGTTAGCTTAGCACGGCTGGACACATTAAAAATTACATATTGTTTTTGAGCAAGGATTTTTAGGATCGTATATTAATTCAATATTATTAGGCTCTTTTGATTTTCTTTTGCCGGATTATTTTCACAAAATATTTATGAGAAAAACATATTTTAAAAATTTTCCTCTAATGTTTTTTTTATAATTTGTTATAAAAAATATTGGTCCCTAGAACCTGCGGTATCACGTCCCGCGTTAGCTAACGGTTAAAGAAACGGTGTTATACAAAGCTGATTAAAATAAAAATATTGTCCTTCATATATAATTATTATTATTAACTACTTGATATTGGGTAGTTTTAAAAACTAAAGCATTTAAGGAAGGTACCACTAAGTAATTTGAATACGAGTACGACTACTAGTTGTTGTTTTGTTTATGTGAATACTGCAGAATAACTGCATGGTAAGACGCTCGACTAGTCGCGGGTTCAAACCCGGCGTGTACCAATAACTTTTATTTAACAAATATGTGTCATAACACATTAAATTCATATCAAAAATAATACAAAGTATATTTTGGCACGTTCCAGAGTAATAGATACTCAAGTATCGCCCTGGTGAAAGACCACCGTTCAGAATTGATTGCTTGAAATCGGTTTTAGCCGTGTTTGATGATTAGATCTGAATAACCAGGTACTTCTTAACCTTCCTATTACCCATCTCCTTCCCTACCCTACTACCTTGAGCCTCACAGCATACTCCAATTGGGGAGGCCATAGTCTCAGTGGCTCTAGACGGTAGGGAGCAGTTGGGACTCTTGTGCGGTATTCACTGTAAAAACAGAACAAACAAAAAAACTGTCCGGAGTCAGTGGGACTACGGATCGCTGATTGGGTATCTTGTGAGGCTGTAGGGAGTGGAAAGAGAGAAACGATGGGAAAGAAGAAGGTTCGAAGGATTAGATTAGTTATTTATTCTATCTGCCAGTCAATTTACCTACTATTCGAAATGTTTCATAGAAAGCTCGATAAAAATTCTTTAGACAGCTAACTAAACTAACTAACTAACCATCACGCCGTTTCCCCGCAGGGGTAGGCAGAGAGGACGGACCGCCATACAACTCTGTCTTGGCACACACTTCTTGCTTCATTTACATTCATACATCGTCTCATACATATTCTTCTGTTATTCTGACTCTTCACATGACCCGATTCAAGTATTTGATTTACTTGATCGTGCCATGTCTTTCTCGGGCGTCCTCGACTTCTTCTTCCATTCACTTTCGCATCATATATTCTTTTCACACTCCTTTCTTCGTTCATTCGCTCTATATGCCCAAACCATCTAAGCGTCCCTTTCTTAATCCTATCCATTACGCTCATATCAGCCTTGCATTCTTTCCGGATATCCACATTTGTAATACGGTCATACATGGTTTTACCGCACATCCGTCTCAAAGATCTCATTTCCACAGCATTCAGTCTACTTTCATCCTTCCTCTGCCAGTTTCATGCTTCACTACCATACATCAGGGTTGGTATAAGCACTCCATTGTGGACTGCTAGCTTCGCTTCTTTGGACAATTTCTTATTTGCCCCAACAGCGTTCAGTCCTCCATTAATGGAGTTTCCTGCATTCACCCTTCTTTCAATATCCTTATCAGCCTTTCCGTCTCTTGTAAACATACTTCCTAAATACACAAACTCATCCACTTGCTCCAAGTATTCATCATTCACAACTATATTGCACGCTGTTCTCGTACTCTCTCTTTCAAACACCATCACTTTGGACTTACTTACATTCATCATCAACTCATTTTGCATACATACTTGGTTCATCCTAGACACGAGACACTGTATATCTTCCATATTGTCAGCAATCAGCACCGCATCGTCCGCATACAATAGGCAACATACTTTCACATTGTTCATTTTCGCGCCCAAGCCCACACCTTTCAATTCTTGCATACAGTTATCCATGTACAAATTGAACAACCACGGTGACATTACACAGCCTTGTTTTACACCTTTTGTGATGTTAAACCACTTCGTAAAATCACCGTTCACTCTAACACATGCAACGCTTCTCTCGTACAAGGACGCGATTGCTTGTATAAGATTTGTGTTAACTCCATACATGGATTTAGACAGCATGTAAAAGCAGTAAAGTCATTAGTGTTCATTAGTTGAGTAAATAAATTAATCGATTTAAGACCGTTATGGAATATCGTGTTTATAAGCACTTCGAGTCGAATCAAATCAACCCAAATGACCTCCGTGCATTAAAAAAATAGTTTTAGATTGGCAATTATTTTAATGTTTCAATTTTTGTGGTTGGACTAAATATTATCATAATCATTGATAAATTAGTTTGCCTTTGGATCGATTTCCATTAATGGTGTCCATAATATAAGGCTCATTCATAATTAAACGCCATGAAAGGTTATTTCTAAATGTATTAAAAACACGGTCAAAGAACTCTCTTGAACTTACTGACAAAATTCAATTTGTTTCCAACGAAAATTTAAAAAAATACGTATATAGCTGATTGGACTCTTTAACATAATTGTCTTAATATGCAAAAACTGTTTTTTTTTTGTAAAAAAATACTTTAGGGAAAGTATAATGAGGTACTTAAGTAAATGGAAAAGATGTTTATTGAAGCAAAGTTGGTTTTAGACTGACTCTGTGCTTGTCATTATTGCAATTATTTACTATTTTTTTTCCGGAGCTTGTGGGACTATGGCATCCTTAATCAGGGTATGTTGTGAGATTGAAGGGAGTGGAGAGGGGAATAAGACGGGAAAGAGAAAGGTTGGTACGTATCTGGCTATTTAGATCTAATCATCAAACTTAAACACGTGAACACCCAGTAGAAGTTCTCTTAGTGAAGTGTTCTCGAAACACTATAAAATGTATAAGTTTTACCGTTAACATCATTCCCACCTTACACTTCATAATATAAGTACTTTGTTATTTGTTTTATCATTAAACTTAATCAACCCATAGGCTTATATTTTTTTTTAAATATCAATAACTTTTATCAAAATAAGAAATAGAAGAACACGCAGAAAATAAAAGAAAGATAACGTCGCGACTGAGACTCAAACTCGGAACCTCCACTCTATTCGAAAGTGACGTCTCAGCCAATTGATCTACCGATGCTCTTTTGAATATCGTCATTTTTATCCATATTTCTTAGTTTTTTTTTAAATGTTAAATTCTTCCGATATGGGCAGCTATCGTTGTATTTGTGCAAAAAACTCTTTCCGGGCATAGTTTCAAATCTAGATAAGGTCTTCGATATATCCGCTGCAAAATTCTATCCATATAAACTGTGAAAACAGGTCAAATTTTGATCAAAACAACAAACTCTCAACAATTGTTTTCCCAACTATATGTTTTCCCAAATACAATACCAAAATAAACTTCAAGTTGATCGATTGCTGCTTTTTCACAATTCGTTTTTCAGATAGGTGAATTATGGCAAAAAGATTTCTATATCAATATAATAATTATTTTCAGAATGTTTCAAAAAAACTAGAACCTATAAAACGTTAGTTTTAAGCTCCCCCGAGGTATTTAATAATATTTCAACAAAGCATTTCCTTACAAAAAATTTGATTACCATTATTTTCCATACCAAATCTACAGGTATATGTTTTGATTTATTTCTTGATAAACTACCGTAACTTAGATATTTTTTTTTAATTTATAAATTAGCAATAATAATAAAATTATATAAAATGCAGAAATACCTTTAAAACGTTACAAAAAACAAACAGAACAAAAATACATTTTGTTAAAAAATCGCTTACGCGGGATATTATTTTGACGGTCTCATGTCTCCAGAGTTCCATCGAGGGAACTTTATCCATACTGCCATGGCGGTAATAATGATATTTTTGGATTGGCGTAGTCTACGCCATTAAAAAATGCTGTGTAGTCACGTTTAAGAGGTCCAAAGTCACGTTGTAGGTCCCCTACCAGATGAACAAAATAAATTTGGGGCAAAAAATTAATTAGTAATTCGAGACAAATCTTTTATTCAAGTCTCACATATTTCTGATATTGTCTCTTATGCCGTTACGATGTTTGGATCAAGCAATTATTTGCAGCATCCTGGAGTATAGTTCTATTAATTTCCCCCTTCAGAACAGAACCATATCTTCCAAATAGAAAAAGCACAACAGAAGTTTACACGTTACTTGTATATAAGGCAGTATACAAGTTAGTATTACTCTTTTTTTCTTCATGGTTTTTATGCAGCATACTCGATGTTCACACCCTGTAAGCCCGTAAAAAGATATTTTTGCGTAAACATTTTAAAAATTGATTTATAGGGGTATATATGTACCCCATATATACTAAATGCGAATAACGTATTTAGCCCAAATAAGTACATTCATGCGAAACATCATGTGACATTTTCTACTCTGATGGTCAAAAATTTCTACAAAAATATACCAATATACGACAGAACCACTTGATGAAACTGCATCTACCTAAGATATATTAAAACTAAACACAAACAGTTCTGCTGAAATTTATTATCAGCTTCATTATTTTTCATAGACTTTCTTTCACTTAAACTATTCATTTTGTTTACTTGTTATACAATTATAGTCTTGCTTTAACGTATGTTTTACCTTTCCTGTCATTAGACCATAGTGAATAACTTTACGAAGAGGTATTTTAAATACGCAATCGAGCTTCAATGCGATGGCAGAGAATTGCTCTGAAAGAGTTCACACTCCACATTTCTCTCCACAGTTCACATTTCCCTAGCGCTGCAGTATCTCGGAAGGCGGAATAATTGGCAATATGCGTTATTGCAGGTGACTTTTAGCTTATTCCATTGCAGTGCAGTATAATATATTCACAGTTCTTACTTATATAGAAATGTGCAGATTGCGTTGAACTTTTGTAAGATAGTTTGATTTAGATTCATACAAAATAGAATCCTAGAAAAAGTTTTTTTCCATCCACTCAAATTAATTTTGATCATAGTATGATGTGACTATTTCTGCAAATTTTTAATATTCTCGTTATGTGTATCATTTTCTTAAGTAGATTGGTATTATATGACGACATGCTGCAGCATGGAGGAAATAAAGGCTATGCATTCCGTTCAGTTCCTCATGTTTCCGAGCCACGGCATTTTCCACTTTCAAATTTCCCATTTTTTTTTAAACTTTCCTCTCAAAATAAGTCAGGGACTTTTCATTTATGTGACTGGAAAATCAAGGTTTTGTCTCTTTAACTGTGACAAGTATTTACCTTTAAAAAACATGTATTTCTAGTACTTGGCTTCGCTTAATTTTTTTTCTTCAATACCATCATAAATATAAGAGTCAATAAGACAAGAGTCCTAACCGTCTAGAGCCAATAAGACTATTGCATCTCCAATTGGGGTATGTTGTGAGGTTGGAGGTAGTGGGATGGGGAAGGAGATGAGGAAGAGGAAAGTTGGGAAGTACCTGGTCATTCAGATTTGGTAACCGAACACGACCAAAGCCATTTCAAGCAATCTGAATGGCGGTCTTTCACCAGGGCGGCGAGTATCTACCACTCTAGAACGTGCCACAAATATACTTTATATTATTTTCATATGAATCAAATGAGCAATGAAACAAATTTATTAAATAAAATGTATTCACGTACGCCGGCTTTGAACCCGCAACCTCTGAATTCGTAGTTGAGCGTCTTACCACTCAACCAATCAAAAAATAAAATCCATGGTTTGTTTTTCCACAACTCCAGGACGCTCATCGTCATTAACATCTTCCCGGCCTTCTGTAAAGCGCTTGTACCACTTATAAACACTTTTTTGAGACAAAGTATACTCACCGAATGCCACAGTTAACATTTTAAGTGCGTTGGAGCACTTTATTCCATTTTTATCGCAAAATTTAAAACAAATTCTTTTGTCCATTTTTTTTCATAAGTGAAAAATCCAAGAACACACAATAACGTGACTAACCGTTCCAGTTGTCAAAAACAAACCACTAATCCAAAATGGCTGATAATGCTTACATATGATAAACATATGTGTACCAACATAACAAAAAAAAAAAACGATAGTCGAATGTACACAGCCCGCGAAAATTAAAAATTCACCTTTTATTTTGAACAGGCCTCGTATATGTAAAATTGATATATAAATATAACTGCACGTTGGAGCAAGTTAATTAACGGCAGTTGTGACTAATGTTTATTGCTAGCTGAAAACGTGTTATCGTGTCTTGTTTCTCCCACAGTCTAAACCACACTGTGACATCCACAAACTGCAAACTACAATAGGTATTAAGACTCCCGGCGTTGCTAGGTATCAACAACGAATGCCCGCCCAATAGCCTAATCCCCAAGAGATTATGATGTACGAGATCCTCTCTGAGATAAAACACGCTTCAGTCGTTCGGGCGTTTCGGCTGTTCTAACCAATTTGGGTAGTCTCGGGCAAACCCTGTTACAATATAATATATTATGACACAACGAAGGCGTTGTTAATCTCATGGCGAAAGCTTAATACTTTCATGATGTACAGTTTTATTTTTAACTGTCTGGTTTTCACAGTCTCTAGTACAAAGGCTTTATTTTCAGTTCTTAATTTAACTTTATTTATTTACGCCCTGGTGAGCTTTTACAAAAAATTTGTACAATACATTAAGTTATTAAACAGGATCAAGAAAGGGACGCTTAGATGGTTCGGGCATGTACAGCTAATTAACGAAGAAATGAGTGTGAAAAGAATATATTATCCAAAAGTGAATGGAAGAAGAAGTCGAGAACGTCCGAGGAAGACATGGCACGATCAAATAAATCAAATACTCGAATCGGGTCATGTGAAGAGTCAGAATAACAGTAGAGTATGTATCAGACGATGTATGAATGTGAGTGAAGCAAGGAGTGTGTGCCAAGACAGAGCTGTATGGTGGTACGTCATCTCTGCCTACCCTTGCGGAGAAACGGCGTGGTGGTACGTTAGTTAGTTAGTTATTTATGTTGACGGGTAGAGCATTATATGATAGTACATGACACATAACTAAAAACTTCTTGAAAAATAAAAATAAATCAAACCAAATATATAACCAGTGGTGAAATAAAATGCAGTAAAAAATATAGGAGAGAAAAAAATGAATGTATATGTAAATTCACTACTGTGTGGTAGACTCGTATATTACAGTGAAGCATTTGTGAAGAGTTCGTTTTATCACTAATACAGAATCGCCAAATACATTAACATTCCCAACTCTATCACCAAGACTATGCAGTCGATTTATAGGTGTGTGAGCCTGGTTGTTGATTTTAAAATTGTCGCAGAAAAGGGTAGCAATTCGTCTTGTATTTCTGGTCGGTACGTGTAAGTTTATTTTGGCGAGAGTATCAGGGCTGTCAATATCATAATAAATATTTTATTCAGTAGAACTAGGGCTGAAATAATCCGCCTATCTGACAGCCTAATTAAAATTAGCTTTTTCATCATATTTATATAATTAATGTTTTTAATTGGAAAACTCAGAATATTTAAATAAAAAAGATAAACTTTTCTAGGTTGAGAATATCCTAAAAGTATTAAGGATCCGAGTTTAATGCTCTAGAATAAATTTGGACGTCAAGGTGGGAACCCGGCGCTTTAAGCCGTTCTACCAACTAACCAAACACTTGTTATTATTATTATTCGTATCGACTGCGTAAAGGCATTCTCATTTCTGAATTTCCTTCAATTTTGAAAGCTAGTCAGTCTCAAGAAGTTGCATTGAAGGTAGATTTCACATAAGATGAAATGTATTCAACTCTAAAAAAGCCTTGAAATAAAGTTTTTACCGTTAAACTCGTAATCCAACGAGTCAGATATACATGTATATAATGATCTGCTTTATTTAGTAGTTCTCAAAAAAGGAAAAAATAAAAATAACTTTTTATAAGACCACAGATTTAATTTTATTTTTTATGACCGACCGGTTTCGCTTAGCCCAAGCATCATCAGGGTACAAAATTGAATATAACAAAAATACAAAGTGTGCGGTTATACATACAAAGGGAGAACACAATATAAAATACAATAAGAGAACAGTGAGAAAATAAAAGAATAACATTTAAATTATAACAAAGGAACGGAGATAAAGAGATTGATTATATGAATTAAAAGAGGCAAATCGTCAACTTGCTGAGTTTACGGGAAATATACCTAATATTGGACAACTGGACAAATTTAACTGATTTTAAAAAAATATTAATTTGATTGGTTCTTGGCTTTCTTTGTTTCTAGTACTTCTTCATTATTTAATCTGTGGCCATGACCATTTTTTTATTTAGAATACGAGTACCGGTGCTTTTATTGAAGGTATGATTTAAAAAAAAAAATATTGGCGAATTCGGAAAATATAACTTGATTTAATAAAAAAAAAACCAAACTCTTATTTCTGTCAATGAAATATAATGATAGCTTTATTTTATTTGAAAAAGTCCACGTTATTTGTTTTTTCAATCTTTCAGTTATGAGTAGCTGCACAAATCCAAGCTTAAGAAATTAATTTCAATATGAGACCATTAAAACTGTCCCGAACAAAGCAAGATATTGTTATTTTTTAACTCAATGCTGTCAATGGACATAAAATAATTTTAAGCCAAATATTTGCTTAAAACTGTTTAAAATGTTTTATGTCTTTCATTTTATCTTTATCGTTAATGGTCCTTTTCTCTTATCTGATGCAGTGGTTCCCAACTGTTTGGGCCACGGAAGTCTAAATTGGCGATCGGATATTAGGGGAACCTCAGTTCCATCGAGAGATTGATGAACGCTATGTCACCGGAACAATGTTATATTTCAACCGTCTTTTCTTAGTCCTGAAGATTCTTATTTTTTCACATTTCTGGAATTTTTTAATCTTCAAGGCATTACTGACGGCTTAAAAAAAATTAAATAAAATTTTGTTCAGCAATGTCACCGAGCCAGAAATATCTATATTGTAGCGAAACCCCGGTGATTTTACGAAGTGGTTGAACATCACAAAAGTTGTAAAACAAGGCTGTGTAATGTCACCGTTGTCGTACAATTTGTAGATGGATACTTGTATGCAAGAATTGAAAGGTGTGGGCTTGGGCAAGAAAATGATCAATCTGAAACTATGTTGCCTTTTGTATGCTGTCTCGTGTCTAGGATAAACCAAGTATGTATGCAGAATGAGTTGAAAGAGAGAGTCCGAGAACAGCGTGCAATATATTTGTGATTGTTGAATACTTGGAGCAAGTTGATGAGTTTGTGTATTTAAGAAGTATGTTCTAGAGAGACGGAAAGGCTGTTAAGGATATTGAAAGAAGGGTGAATGCAGAAAACTTCGGAGGACTGAATGCAGTTGGCGTAAATATATGGTTTGGGAATGAACGAAAAAATAATGTAAAAATAATATATTATGCGAGAGTGAATGAAAGAAGAAGTCGGAGACACCCAAAGAAGGCATGCCACGATCAAGTAAATCAAACACTTGAATCGGGCCATGTGAAGAGTCGGAATAACAGAATTTGATGAACATTTGTTGCACCGTTTTAACAAAAGTGATGTTTTTTGGATTGTGTCCGAAAGTATGAGAGTATCTATGATAAGATGTATAATAATATTTGGATAATTTGTATAGCGCCGTTTTTGTGAAAAATCACCTCAAGGGGATGTATGAATTTAAATAAAGCAAGGAGTGTGTGCCAAGACAGAAATGTATAGCGATCCGTCCTCTCTGTCCTCTCTGCCTACCTGCGGGGGAACGGCGTGATGGCCAGTTTGTTAGTCGCGGAAGCCTGCCATTCTAATATCGACCGTCTTTGCGTGAAATATACTCGTGCCTCTAGTTCGTCCCGAATTTCGACGTTTTCCGGTTTTCGAAAACCTTAGCGACCCCTCCGCGGAAAGCATTTTAGAAACGGCCGCTTTAATGAATCATAGCCTTAATCTGTTTCTATCAAAATAATCGCATTTTCACTTCATTAAGTCAGATTTATTGTGCATTGTCGCTGGATTTAAATTATTTGCAAAGTCTCGCTTTATCGATGGCCGTTATTTATGGACTTCTATTAAACTTTTGGTTAATTGATATAAATAACTACAGAGTGCTGCTGATAAGTTTCAGCATTGTTTGATTGTATCCGATTGGGAAGCTTTGTTTAATATGAGAATATTGTCAAACCTTTATTATTTATCGAGAGATTATTAGTTTTGTTTTGATGTCCAAGCTTTAAATACGAGAAGGCTGTTTTTTCGGACTCGATTGATTGATCGATATGTTGGAGGACGTAATTAAGGCATCATGTCCAACCTAAAAAGTCCATTTTAACTAACTGTCATATCTCAACAGCTATTAAGATATATTACCCGACAAAAAGAACATAAGCATTATATAATAACACTATAAGCTTCATGGATAACGAAATACTATTTTTTGATGGCGCCGCCTAAATTGGCCGCAAAGAAGATAAAAAGTGACTTTGGCCATGTATTATCACTATCAAAAAGCATTTGTGTGTGAAAAAAACGGATTATTTATTAAGAAATTGCTTAACAACCATTTTCCGCAACGATACGGGTGAATTATCCAACTATCTTTATATATAACAAAACATTCGTTGATTGCAGCTCCTCTTATAAAAAAATAATGAAAAAAGACCCGAACAACATAAAATAGATATATACTTGCCCTAGATGTACAAAAAAATAATATTAACCTAATAGAAACGTTATTATACAGTTAATATAATAAAATTACTCATTTTTTATTTTAAAAAAACTACTCGCGAGTAAAATGGTTTAAATAAAAATAACATCTCCGATATCACTTCTTCTGTAGCGATATGAATCGTTTATATCGTAATTAACTACTTTTTTACGTATTTATGACATTTTGTTCACCTTTTACAATCTCTGTAATGATTAAGAATGGACACATTTCAATACATACTTATATACATCTCATGAAAAACATTTGAATAGTTATAGAAGGGTACTTAACTTGCTAAGATAAACAAACACTTTGTGGCTTGAAATTATAAGTTACAAGAATATGTTTAGGGTTGAACCACTATATTTTTATGTATAAGTTGATGTCCAGGATAAAAAAGGTTGGACCAACCGAAACTAGTAGATATATATTATTATGTATTAGTTTAAAACTAAATATCTTCTTATTAAATTTTAAAAGCATAATAGTTTATTTTTAACACACGGGTAAGAATTGTGAAAACAAACAGCTCATTTCCGCAGTAAGCAATAATGCAGTAATCGTATTTTCAAGCCCAAGAAAAGGTGCATTTAACCCTCTATCTAATGAATTATCTCCAATATAAACAATCTTCATGTAACGATTTAACGTGACTAGCATAATACTTTACTACACCTGCGTCTATTTGCTCAATCGTACAATTTTTAGCTTCGCCAAAGCAGTTTTTGCTCATTTATCAAGAACATTCTCTAATTTACGGTTCCCGGCTGTCAAAGCTGGGTATTTTTCGTAGCCTTTCAAGGAAAGTTAGTTATTTTCTTAGCCTTGTTACTGTGTTTGGTTTTGACATTAACCTATTTAACCACACTACTAATATTGGCGGAAGAACAAGAGTAAGGATTGGTTAAAAGAGTGTTAGAAATCACATCATAATGCTGAATAAACAGAACGAAAAGTTTTGAATTTGATCAAAACATTTCAAATATCAAAGTTTTACCGTGAACAGATAATCATTTTATGGACCTGTTTAGGTCCTAGGAATCGAGAGGTTAAATGCAAATTGGCGGAATAAGTTATTCTACCATATATATATACTCGTATACCACACTTCTAGGAGTTTTCTATTCTGTAGAGGTAAACAATTTAACCCAACTTCTAATATTGACTGAAGAAACTTTGTGCGAAGTATTATTAAGGGTGGTAGAGATCATATTATTAGTAATATCATCATTTCAATTACAACCACAACAACACCGGGTTAGTCATATAGTGATCTTGTAATCAAATAAATTAACCATTGCATTATTATTATTTGATCTTTCTCACGTGAATCCTGCGTTGAAAATTTGTAAGTGTTCCTAAAAAAAAACATAAATTAATAAACGTTAAGAAGTCTGTAAACAGCAGAAGTATTATTTTTTTCAAAATCTTGCGGCTTAATATAACAAAATCGATATCATTTACAGTTCAGTGGATTGCACGTGATAAGTCGTACGCCGTACATCAAATTAAGCATATTTTTAGTATTTAATAATCTTGGCGAAGCTTTATAGCTCAGTTTGAAAATACGTTGCCAGCTGAAAAGAGTAACTTTGATCTACACATTCTTGAAAGATCATTTTACGTTGCTGGTTGAGTACATTGATTTTCTGCTTCAGAATTCAGATTCTCTATCAAAAACCTCTTTTAAACTGAAACCAATAACAATGTTTTCACAAATAACTCGAACAAAGGAAATGAAATTTAATACTGGTAGTTAAACCTAAAGGAGAAGGAAAATTTATGGAAAAAAACAAGACTAGGTATTGAATAACTAAACCCTTAGAAAACGAATAGTGGTTTTATTTGTCATACTGGAATTTTCTCGAGCCATCAAAGTTTTTGGGTTACAGATATATTTACATATAAACCCTGTAAGAATAATAAAATATCACAACTTGGTTACATTATTTTTACCGAAGCAAAGAAATACGTTTTTTGCCACACATTTCTTTATGTAAATACGTTTTGGTCTTATCGCGAAGCTTTTACAATGAAACTGTTAAATTTCATTTCAATTTTAATCTTGATGGTAATTTACAACTGGAACGCCCGACACGACAGAGTTAAACATTTAAAAAATAAGCTAATAAACAGATTAAATTACTCCGCTTCTTGAAATTAAGTGTAAAATATTCAAATACCATATTTTAGAAGATTTACAAAGGCGTGTTGCAGAGTACTAAATTAAATTTAAGGCGTATTTTGAACTGCAGTTTTATTTATAGGTTGGTAAATTCATAGATTTATTATACCAAAGGGGCTGCGATCGTCGATGCATATATTTTTATAAAATCTGAAGTCATGAGTGCTATTAGATATATGAAGAACTCACCCTTAACCTCTAGAACGCCCGATTCCCGCAAGGTATAATTTCCGTCGTACCTTGCTGATTTTCTCTATCTTCTCATATTTTTAGGTAATGTGTGTATGTATTTTTTCAAATAGTGTGTTAATGGTATAAGTGGTTTTTCGGAAATTGCTACTTATACTCAGAGTATTGTTTTTTTCTCCCCCATGTCACTTTAAAAAAAAAAGTTATGTTTGGTTTAGAAATATGAAGAATTTTAAAATTTTATTTAGTTTTATTAATTTTTGTAGCTGAATAAATTTTCTTCTAAATAAAAATGATTGCATAAGATTTTTCTGTAAATATAAACAGTAATATTACTTTGAAAATCAAATTTAAAATATTTACTATTCGACACGATATTTTTACATTTGTACCACTCTTCTTAATAATTTCATTTTAGCAGCTTCGAGCTGAGTTAGTGAAAGCATCGTTGTTTTTCATTTTCAAATCAGCTTTCGGTACTTCCAACTATCCAGAAACATGCAAATCATCCAAAATTGGTCCTATTTTAAACAATAGCCCTGAAAAGTCTAACGTTAATAAGATACCAACTGCCAAATTTTTTTAAATCCTACAATATTTTTGTAAGCATTGATTAACGCCTCAAATGAAAGCAAAAACTATTTTCAAAAAAGTGGAAAAACATCTACAGACAGCAATTAGATGAAATGCACTATATTGCGAGGTTCTTAGATAGTGGATGCCGATAAAATTGCTCAAACAAAAAAAAATCTCCAGCATTTGACACTATTAATTATTATTATAACCTGGATTATTGTCAATTGTTAAAAACAGTTTGAACACTTAAAAACAAAAGATAATGGTGTTTAAGAGAAACTAAACCACGTATTCAGATAATTAAAAAAGAGCTATAAATAATAAAACAATTAACAGAAAATTTATATATTTAATTCAATTTATAATTGAAGCATGCTCCATTAAAGTTATTATTATTACGTAAAAGTGTATTCTTTATTTATGTTTGACTGTAATTATTTTTAATAAAAATTGGAATTAACTTTAAGGCATTAATTTCATTGAGAATTTATGTTATTAAATATTTAAATAATATCGAAAAACTTAAGCACAACTTTGAAACAGAAAAGAGCCAGAAACTAAAAAGGACAATGGTCGTGACCGAGACACGAACCCGGAACCTTTACTCTATCTGGGCGTAGTGTCTCGGTCATGACCATTGTTCTTTCTAGTTTATGACTTTTATTGGTTTCATATCTGTGTATAAGATTACTTATATTATTTAAATATTTAGTAATTATTTTATTTTATTGTTTTTAATTAATACATTTATCTTTGCCTACATTATTATAGTCATGACATATGGCAGACTGGGTATTGCACCAACTGCCCCATTTTGGTTAGGTTAGGTTGGTATATATTTTTTAATTAATCAAATATACAGCAGATTTAATTTTATCTTTAGTTTAATCGTGATACACCAATTTTAAAAAAGTGTTTTACATGTACTATTTAAGAAATATATTAACGAAATGAATTTATTTCCTTAAAGATAAGGCCCCGTTTTTACAAACAGATTTGGGTCGCAATCACTATCGACGTCTTCGAAGATAGTTCACATAGATAGACGACATCCTGAAGATAGTTCAAATGAAAGACGCTTGCTTCTCGTAAGTTCTTAGAATCTAAAATAGTTTATTTCAAACTTTCTTATAGTTACTTTAAAAACTTGTCAATGGTGTCAATGTTTACTTAGAAATATTTAAAAAAAAAACTTTAAAAATGCTGCATGGCAATGCAGAAAATAACTGCGTTAGAACGCAGAGGTTAATAAAACATAAGCCTCAATACAGTTTTATTTTGTCCTTCTTGCTTCGCAAAATATAAGAAAGCACAAAAAGAATATTAAATTCTAGCTTTCAAACTCGTAGCAATAAAATTATTTGCAATAAGGCTCCAACATGTGCTCTCCTTGCTTCAGCCGTATCGATTGACCGTTTGAATAATTTATATTTATTAGTAGCTCTATGAATATTTTAACAGACTACAAAGCTATTCAATGTTCTAGTACGGCGTACTCTCGTGTACTAGGCAGAGATGGGGTAATGTTTTGGCTTTTGGGAGAATTAATTGTTTTTGTGCATGACGACGTCCAACAGAAAATCGCTTAAATATTAATCCACACCGAATTGACTGACGATCTTTATAAAGGAATTTCGATAGCCCTTTTAAAGCAAGATTATAGAAAATAAGACGATTAATTATATTGACTTTTCGCCTCTTTGATTTCATATTATCTGTCTCTTTCTCCCCGTTCCTTTGTTATAAATTTAAATTTCATTCTATTGTTTTTTAACTGTTCTCTTATTTATTTTTATATTGTGTGCTCTATCTGTATGTAAACCTTTGTATGTAAGCATAATCGCACATTTTGTATTTTCCGTTTGGTTTAATTTTGTACCCTGGTGATGCTTAGGCTAAGCGAAACCGGACTGTCATAAAAATTACAATTAAATCTGTGGTCTTATGAAAAGTAATTTTTTCATTTTCACAATACAAAATAAGATTTATTTAACGAGCTGCAAAAAAAAACGCGCTTAGTATTTGTCAATATAATCCAGTTTAATATAAAAAAATATATTTGTACAAATATAAATACATATATTTTAAAATTTCGGACCGTTTAATTAAATGAATCTTTGACTTCAATGTTTTCAAGTTTTTTTAAATTGTAAAGTTTTTTTTATGGTTACATAATCACTCACTCATCTTTATTTAATATTTTACATCAGTAAAATATTGCCTTCAAAAAGCTAAAAAAACTACCCCAACCTTACTTTTTACGTTGATATAAAAATGATCTTTTTTACAAATACTTTTCATTAATTTCCCGGAACACCTTTTACAGTCTTTTTAAGTTATCAACAAATCCAAGTGTGTGTTTAATTCATTGACCAAATAAATAAATGTGAAGCTTTTCTATTTTTCAAATGAGCTCGGCAGTATTTTTTGTACATTTTTTCTTCTATCTTCAAATGAATCATTCATGTATTTTCAAAGGTAATTTCTACGAAATTCATCAATATAATCACAAGGCATTATCTCGAACAAGTTTTGTATTAATGTTTATTGTCATAAGTTATGTATATACGGCCAGTTCAATTTGTATTCATGGCCTACGGCCTCCATAGTTTAGTACTGTTGGCATTAATCGTTGTATCCTTGCCTGGAGCTTATGAAACAATAGCTCCAACAATTGCAAATCAGTACAAAATGGAAAATGGAATGAAAACAAAAGATGAAAATTGAGAAAAACATGGCAATTTTCAAAGACGATTTATATATTTTCCACCACTGGAAAGACGTTTAAAGGGTATTCCACTTTAGAGCGAAGCAAAGTTTTAAAAGATTGCTGCACAAAAAAAATCTATAAAAAGATGTCATGAAACTCACTGTGGGACCCTGAAGAGATGTGGGACTTACGTATAAATATCAGGAGGAAGCGTGACGAGATAATGGATGGGAAAAACGTCGAGAATACTCCACCCTAAAAATGATGATGAATAATATCAAATCTTATATAAAACGCCAATTTTATTTGCACTTCACAGAGTTTTAAACCAATTCCTTTTACTCTTAGAACTAGAACACTTGCTGTTTTGTCACGGCACTAGACACTAATGCGATTTGCAGTTTCCTACAGGAAATACGTATATATCCCGTTGAAAGGTTGAACTTGCGATAAACGTGCTGTATCTTTTAAGTGGTTTGAGGTTACATTACTACGAGTATGTCATAATTTTAAAAGGCTTTCTGACCCTTGCTTCCTGTTAGGGTAAATCACGTAGAAAACGGCCACTTACCAAGGTACTCCACGTAGAAAACAAGGTTCTTCCTACCCGCCTTCCGGAAAAGCCTTAAAATACGGTGATATGATTTGAAAAGCATATTATTAAAAGGTTTATACAAGAAAACTTAACGAGATACTTAATTCACTTAATACGTAGGGTATATTGTAGAATATTCCCGGGTTAAATAAACTAAAAATTACGATTTTATAAATAAAATTAAATACTGAGAAATGATAAATAGTTGCATTTTACAAGGCGTATTAAGTTGATTGTTTTAAGAACTATCTACGTTGCTATAATAGCTAAGAGCTATATACGTTGATTGTTTGTATTGATAAAATAATGTAAAAATCAGGACGCTTTCCGTTTTATTACACTCTAAATTTCACTAAGTAGAGGGTAAGGACATGTTTGTCTATGTTAAAAGATTTTGAGTTTACTTCAAACAATATATTTAATATTTTAAGAAACATGCTTTAATAAAATTACAGTTCGCGCCACAGCTGTGATGTTTTGGTGGGTTAATATACAAATTGTGTAGAAAAGTGAGAGCACAAATAATAGTTTTGCGTTCATTTCGAATATTTGCTTGTTGGATCTTTTAGTGAATTTTGTCAAATGAAATATGTATATTTAACTAAAGTATTGACTAATCACTCTGCCATGTCCCTGCAGAGGTTGGCAGATGGGTTTTATGTCACACCCCTCATCTAATACAAGTGAAGTTTTAACAATTGGAACATCCCATAAAAAACTCGACACGTATCTGGAACATATTCATGTAATGTAGTTCCATAAAATCGACGCTTTGAAATTATCCTTTTGACACGACCCGACTCAAATATTTGATTAAGTCGATTGAGTCATTTCTTTTTGGGACGTCTTGTGCTTCTTTTACAAGAATTTGCGCTTCATCTACTCCCCTGACCTTCATTTTAACGTTTATTCACCAAAGTATCCGATTCATCTAAATGAAAAATTGGTAAACATGTTAATTGCATCAACAACTTTTATTCATGGTCATGTTTCGTGGTTTTACTGAAATCGATCAATTTATGACAGTAAATGATTATTTACATCTACCATGATAAGGGCAAATGCCTAGTTATGGAGGTCATAAATGGTTGTATATTTTTTAATCTGTATCATTTTTAACTAACCAACCATCACGCCGTTTCCCCGCAGGGGTAGGCATAGAGGACGTAGCTTCATACAACTCTGTCTTGGCACACACTCCTAGCTTCATTCACTTTACTCATACATACTCTTCTGTTATTCTAACTCTTCACATAGCCTGTGTCAAGTATTTGATTAACTTGATCGTGCCGTGTCTTACTCGAGCGTCCTTGACTTCTTCTTCCGTTCACTTTTACATCATATATTCTTTTCACAATTCTTTTTTCGTTCATTCGCTCTACGTGCCCAAACCATCTGAGCGTCCCTTTCTTGAATTATCTTATGTTAAGATTATAAAAAATATCTATGTACTATGGCAGATAGGTATAATTCAAACATTAAAAAAAAATTGTCTAACATCATTATTTTCTTAAAATTAGTTACCTCACTTTTTAAACTGTATTTATGTAAAACATATAATATTGATTTCTCTCCAAAATTAATGTCTCTTTTCATAAAATGAGTTTTTTTATTATTTAAGTTTTAAAATAATATCTTCCTACATACCGATGAGTTGTAATATATCACTCTGTGGCAAGTAAAATTAACATAAAATGAGTTACTTCTATTATACATAAAACTGAGTAATCACTTAACTCATACATTAATATAACTCATCGCTATTGCTTTGTAGCAAAATATCAAAATCATCCGGTTGTTGACTTATAGTAGTGAAGTGACGGCATTGCAATATGTAGAAAAATAACAATGCATGTAATGTAGTGTTTACTTTCAAACTGAACAATAGTAAATTAAACAATTTACCCGTTCTATCGTAACAAACAAGAAACCACCCTTAAAATACGTAGAAATTCCGTTTTCCTATTCGCACCTTCCCTCGATTTCTTTTACCCTTCCTTTAACGAATGTACACACAACACGTAATAAAACGTTTGATACCCCCGTATACTCGTACATCGCCTATTCTTGAAATAAGTTAATGCAGCACCTAGGCAACGCTGCACACCCCAACAAAAGAAGTTCTAATATTTAACGCCTCGCTACGCCATGCTACGTTATTCTACGGCAGTTGAACCGGCGTAGGCTTTTTAGTTGTGGTGTACTCTGCTTGCCGGAACTACGTTAATTTGGTAGTTTTTTTTTATTAAGACTTCAACAGTTTTTATTCAAATAATTAATTTTACTTTTGCAACTGGCATTTGGGCGTTAGGAAGTTACTTGGTATTTGTGTATTTCGCTTTATTTATTATAATGTAAAACGTTTATTAGTCTCTGCCCTGACAAATGCTCATTAGGAGTGAAACCGGTCAGCTTTCTTGCATAAATAAAGGAATGCGTTCAAAGTGACAGTGTTTTTTTTTTAATATTGTTTAAAAGAGAAGTGAAGAAAATAATTCTTCATTCACAGTTTTGCAATTCATGTTTTTAGCTCTGACTATTTGTTTATTCGTTGCCTACGGACTGCAAAAAAAGTAGAAATACAATTGTTACAAGTGCGTTGTTCTGTTGATTATTTATTGCTTTGCAATACATGTTTAAAAAATGAGAAGGTAAGAAAAAAATTGATACAAAATTTATAGACATTCTAAAATGTTATGAAACACGTTTTAACGTTCGCCTCAAAATTTCATTCACGAAAACAGGAAGCTCAAATACAGCATTGCAGTTACGGCCAATTAAAAGTTAACACTTCATATTCCATGCTGCTACAGTTGTGGAAAGTTTCATTTAAATGCATTTAAAACGGCATAATATTTGAAGCACAAATTTATTAACAGTCACCGGTGGAGTATAAGTATTATAACGAATGTTTTTAATGCTAACAAGTATGGTATAATTATGTTTGTAGATGACACTTTGTATTGAACAGAAATGATTTCAATCATTAGTATCATTATCAGGACCTAACAATTAATTCTCTTGAAGAGCAAAGTTTATTTCAAAAATGCTTCCATGTAACCAAGACACGTAATTTATCACTTCAATTTACTAAATGAAAAGAAGAGATCTTTTATTTCTTTAATCAAAGCTATGGTAAGGTATGGTGGAGAATAAATTAACCGTTTTCAACTTGTTTGTGAATCGAATGAATCACATCGATAAGTAATAATGCATGTTAATGCTGAAGTCAAATGTTTTCAAAATTATTAGATTTATCAGTTAGGTATATGATGTTTCTATTTCAAGTTTTTCATGTTAAACACGTATTCAAAAATCATTGTTGAAATTTACCGCATTAAAACACATCGTTTTTAATTGCTGGCTTTGCTTGCGTTTATTTCGTCATTTAACGTGTATCTCTCTATCCTTTTTTTAAATACCCTCCGCATCAAAACCCTAAAGATTACGCAAAGAGGAAAATCTGAGAGCACCTCTTCTTTATTGTGAAGTTGATTAAAATAACATTAGGTATGTACTGTACGAGTTTGTGATATGTTATCTTAAGAACATTTCATTCTCAACCTACAAATATGTACGATACATTTACTTTAATAGGTGCGTACTTACCCAATCGAGGAGTGCTCGTCTTACTTGTTTAAACGATATTCAAATAATCCGTTTAGTTATGTTTTTATCTACCATGAGGAACATCGAAAATTTCGAAACATCGAAAACAACGTAACCATTATCGACGTACATTCACAATAGCATTAAAAATAAGAAAAACTAAAACATTTTTAAAAATGTTTTATTTGTTAACATCTGGCTTTTCCAATTGGTTACAAGGATACAAAACAAGAAACCAAATACAAAAGAATAAATTGAAAAGAAATACATGTTTTAAAATCAGCACAGGAGCAAATCAAAGCGGAATATTTAACAAAGGGTTTGAAAAATGAGGCTTATTTTTTTAACGTGAAACTATTTTGTAGCCAAACAACAAAAATGTATCACTAGTTGTTTTTTTAGGTCCGTTTGAATTAAGCTATATTTTTTTCATGAAAGCAAGTGATAGTGGAAGCTTTTTCCATGTGACCGGGCCAGCCTTACAAATAGAACGGTCATAGTAGACGGCTTCTTTTGACCGAGATGGTTCGACTAATCGATTGGTGGCATCAAGATCCGTCTATCGCTTACGTCTTGTCAGACACATAGTTCTGATATATTATGCTGGTGCCATTTCCTGTAGCGCTTGAAAGGATATTCAAAAAATCATTTAGCTAATAAATATTCACTCATCATCAACCAGGACAATTTTCATCAGCCACAAATTTTATTTATAAGTTTTGAGAAACTTGCGAGTCACTTTTATTTAATGATTTGGTTGATAAATTACGAGATCTTTTTTAAAACTTACGTGTTAAAGATATCCAGTCATTTTCACATCGAAAGATTTCATATTTGTATCACTTGAAAGTTGATGACGCTTAAAAAATGTTTTTTTTGTAAAGTTTACAGTTGTTCTTTATGTTACATTCGCTTTTATAGCCCCCACGTGCAAGTTATAAGTGGGAATTTTTTGGTTTTGTAAAAAATAAACAACTCTTTAATAATAAGCTTTTCCCTTGCATCTTTTTAAAATTTAAAAAAATTGAGTCCAAATTGCTCTCCACTGTATGGAGCCAGTGAGACTATGGCAACCCTGACTGGGGTTTGTTGTGAGGTTGAAAGTAGTGGGGAGGGAAAGAAGATGGGAAATAGGAAGGTTGGAAAGTACCTGGTTATCCAAATCTCGTCACCAAACACGGCTAAAGCCATTTCAAGCAACATTTCAATTCTGAATGGTGGTCTGAAAGGAAATACTCAGATTATCTACCACTCTGAAACGTGCCACAAATATACGTCATATTATTTTATTTTAATGAAATGTGTTGTGACACATATTAATTGAATAAAATTTATTTGTGCACGCCGGGTTTGAACCCGCACAGTCAACTAATTGACGAAAACATGTATGAAGATAATAGCTAGATATTAACATATCCTACATTACTTTACTGACATCGAGTTTTTAAAAATACAAGATAATGAATGAGTGCCATGAAAGTGTATAGCAAGGGCGGATAGCATCAAAATATTCGATAAGATTTCAATTGTGTTGCTCTAAATAAGACAAAGAGAAGTCTTAAATTAACTTCAGTTGTTTCTACCTGACATACGATGCTAAAATGTCGATATTAAATTAGATAAATTGGCAAACCATTGAAGTTTATGTCACAATCATATAAATAATTTGTTTGAAATAAATGGCTTTCGTCGAATATAAGTAAATTTTACTGCATTGTCACAGAGGAGATGTGACATATTATGAATTAAAAAAAATAATGTCATTAATTTATTTTAATTTTCTTCGATTCCAGGATGGACCAGAGTTCCGGGTCTGCCGTTGACCAGACTGTGGAGAAGAAGTCCAAGCTGAATGGATTCCTCAGCCTGAAGACTCCACTCATCAGCACCAAGACACTTGGGTAAGTCACATTAATGCAATTTCATGACAGTTTAAATAAAATAATATATTAATGAATTACTGAGCTACCTTTGCTAAACTTTCTACAGTTTGATATGAAGCATTAAAGAAACTATGGTCATTGGAAGATCACGGCAGGTCTGAAAATTGCCGTAAAGTTTAGTGGTAAGCAGTTGCCTATTTTGCACAAGTTCTCGTTTGATGTTCTAGCACGAAACGTTGATTTTGTTTGAAATGTTCTTTCGGTATTTTTACAACTTTTCTTATAGTTTTGTACAGTTTCCTACGAAAATATTTGTTTTATTAAAAACGTGTATGAAAATAAGTAGATGTTCTCAAATACGTGTAGGTAGATTTAAAAAAATAGTTTTTAAGTTAGTTTTCCCATTAAATGGCGTAATTAATAAGGTTTTTTCTGTATGCACGAACATTTTTTTTGCGAAGTTATCAGTATCTTTTTCACTATATAAATAAAAACCTTAACAAATATCCTATCATTAAACTGGCCTTAGACTTCCCTCGAGGCTTCCGTGCGTTCTTATCAACTATGAATAATTTCCTTCGTGATTACGTACGACCGTATGAGTGAGCTCTCAACTTTCCTCTTCCCATTCCCACTACCTTCAGCCTCACAACATACCCCGATTGGGGATGCCATAGTCTCACAGGTTTCAAATGGTTGGGAGTCGTTGGGATTCTTGTGTAGTTTTCACTGTGAAACATAAAAAAACTTTTAAAAATTTAGACTGATAAATTATAAATATCAAATTATTGTATTTTTATAACTAGTTTACTAACTAACTAACCATCACGCCGTTTTCTCGCAGGGGTAAACAGAGAGGACAGATATACAACCCTGTCTTGGCACTCTATTACCTACTCTTTACTTCATTCGCATTCATACATCGTCTCATACATACTTTTCTGTTATTCTGACTCTTCACATGGCCCGATTCAAGTATGTGATTCAATTGATCGTGCCAAGTCTTCATCAGGCGTCCCCGACTTCTTCTTCCATTCACTTTCGAATCTTGTAGTTATAAATAAAATATGTGATAAAACTAATAATAAGTTAATAACGTCAAAGGTGCTATTCCGTAAGCATCTTGCAGAAGCAATTATTTTTGCAACCTTAACGTTATACTATCTGAACTTTACTGATAAGCAACCCTCATAGTTCTGTGAGGGGTAGTGGGTGGGCTACCACCAACGAAATGATAGGCACTTTGCTGAATGAAGCGACAGGCACAATAATATAACCTTAGATGAAAATGAAGCACGAAGCACCCATAATATTTCAGCCTTAATGAGCAATAAACCTTAGCGTTTCATTATGGTGACACTTTGCGTATGGAACACTTAGCAACTAAGTGCCTGCTAGTCTAAAAATGAGGATATTTAGACTGGTAATCAGCGCAGTTCAAACAGACTTAAAATATTATTTATGCTCAAAGTAAGAAGGTAACGAATTCACCGTGAACTTGGTACTTACTCTTCTTTCGTCAGTTCTTGTTTATTTTAAATACATTCGTATATTTCTTAGATAGTAGAAGAAAATTGTTTTTATACCAGATTGCAGCCCCATTTCCGTCATAAGCTTTTTTTTATTTTTATAGTGAATACCGCACAAGAATCTCAACTGCTCCCAACGGTCTAGTGCCAGTAAAAATATGTCATCCCCAATCGGGGTATGTTGTGAGGCTTTATGTAGTGAAGAGGGGAAAGAGATAGGGAAGAAAATGGTTGAAAAGTATCTGGCTATTCAGATCTGGTCACCAAACACGTCTTAATCCATTTCAAGCAACGTCATGATTCTCAATGGTGGTCTTTCACCAGAATGATACTTAGAGTATCTACGACTCCGAAACGTACCGCAAAAATACTATATATTATTTTATATCAATTAAATTTGCTATGACACATAATAATTAAATCAAATTCATTTGTGCGCGCCGGGTTTGAACCCGTGACCTTTGGTCTTAGTTGAGCATCTTGCCACTAGACCATGATGGCTGTCAAAAGTAGTCCGATAACACGTGAAATTATTTGTTTCATACTTACAATATCTTGCTCAATGAAATTACTACTGTACTACCTTTGGAGCAAAGAACCTATTTTTAAAACAGTCAGAGCTTTTTGATAGTGAAATTTCGTAAAATTATCGTGTCTTAAATTTCTAATGATAACACAAGGTTGTTGTGTAAACAAGTAACAATATAAAATAACTTATAATTTGCTTCTTTTCTCAAAACTGTGATTATTTAGTTCATCTATTTTAAAGTGTATTTCCTATACTTTTCATTGTTATTTATAATTTGTATTGATTCCTACATATATCATTCTTTTTACTTCTCTTAATTTTACTTGTGTTATGTTTTACTACTGTTATTTTATATTGTACGCTGAATTGTTGTAAACAAATCTTGCAGGCGTATAAAAAAAAAAATTAAAAATTGGCTTAAAATGGAAACTGTCCAGTAAACTAGATATTTAATAAGACGTTCTATAAAAAATATTTTAAAAATGGTTCATAAATAATTTCAACTGTGCAATTTTTTTTTTCATTTTCTCTAGGGTTAGCACTTTACCACTTTGCTAAACTTAACAAATTAACTATCACAGAAGATTCTGCTTTCAGCGTAGAGTTTAAACAGTTGACCAAGAACACGAAACTAAAACCACCATCGCGGTGGAATTTCCACGCGGTTCAAGAAAGCGTGAACCGTGTCTTCCCAGTTCAACATCGTGAATAAACACTGTTTCGAACGATTCCCACTTGGCACAGTTCACGTAAAACCATTTTGTCGGACTATGATGGTATTTGTAAGCATTCAACGGTTTCATCAATCAACATTCGTAATTTGAAAAAAATACTATTTTAATGTTATTTGTAGATCAAATCAGTTTGGTTGGCACTCAAAGCGTTTTTACCGCTGATAACTCCGTTGTTTTATTTTTCTTAACAACAACGCAAGTAAATAAAAAGAGGGGTGACAAAAAAGCTCTCGGGGGAAGTCACACTAGTACATAATGTGAATAATATTTCATCTATAAATAAAACATATAAACTTTGTTTAAAACCACTTTATTAATATTACGTCTACCGGTTTCAGAAGTACCTTCCATCATCAGGACAATATTAAAATCAATTTTAATATTGTCCTGATGATGATCGTTTATACATCTCAATTTGGTGCGAAACATCTTGGGGATAGATTTATTTTATGTTTTTTTTTTTTTTTACATGAATACCGCACAAGAGTCTCAACTGCTCCCAACCGTCTAGAGCCAGTGAGACTATGGCATCCCCAAATTGGGTATGTTGTGAGGCTGAAGGTAGTGGGGAGGGGAAGAAGATCGAGAAGAGGAAGGTTGGGAAGTACCTGGCTATTCAGATCTGGTCACCAAACACGGCTAAAGCCATTTCAAGCAACGTTTCGATTCTGAATGGTGGTCTTTCACCAGGGCGATACTTAGAGTATCTACCACTCTGGAACGTGCCGCAAATATACTTGTTATTATTTTTATATGAATTAAATGTGTTATGACACATATTAATTAAATAAAAGTTATTGGCGCACGCCGGGATTGAACCCGCGACCTTTGGATTCGTAGTCGAGCGTCTTACCACTCGACCATGGAGGCCGGATGTTAACTCTATCCTACAACTCTGAATTTCTTTTTAAAACCATGGTTTACTCCATCTTTTCCTTAAAAAGACTCTCGACATAGCATTCCGCAAAGATGACATAAACCCGGGGTTACGAATAACCTGATAATATTTGAAAAACTCTTACTGTCATCTTAAATGAAAAATGTTGCTTGTGCAATAATGGAGGACTTAGCTAGCAGAGGAATTGAACTCACGACGCCTGGATAGGAATCCGACGTGTTTGTCCATTCAGTTATTAACGAGTCCAAGTATTATTAATTTACCAATCAATCACTTATTAATCATCAAATTACCTGAGGTATTTTTTTTTTCAAAATCCAACATTTATTAAAAAACAAAAACTTTAAAGTGCTCAGGTGTAATCTTCCCGAAATGGCGCTTCAGCCCTTATGCCTTTCCGGCGATGATATGAAGGTGTTTTTTTAAGTTGGTAGGGATATGAAAGGATTATTTTCTGAATTTGATAATGTCAAATAAAGCCAGTCACAAATTTTAAAAGTTCACCATCGTATGAATTAAAAGAAAAAAATATATTTGGATTATATTGTAATACAATCACTTCATGGCTTAATATGGTATGAATAATTTAAAAATTAAACAATCACCTCTTAACCACAAATCTTACTGAAAAAATGCCTCAAAACTTTTTTATGCTCATTTTCACTATTTAAATTCTCAATTTCTAAAAAAATACCCTTCATACATTGTCCCCAAACTTAGACTCTGATGAAATGCTGCGGGTCTTCTGTGTGAAGTCAGTCTAAATATAGAAAAGCACAGCTCTTTTGATTACTGGTGACATTTTCAAACATTTCATTTCAGCTAGGAGAACATCTAATACCAAAAGCAAACAAAATATTATTCATTTCTCGCATATTAGAATCAGTCAGAATATTTGCAGTTGCCAAAAATACCCATTCATCACAGTTAAGCGTTTTGATCAACGTATACCTGTACCTAATATTTTACTACTTCAACATTTCGTAGTATATTTATCGCGTGAAATTCTTATGTTTTTCTGCAAACAAGTCATTATCTGCCTATTAGTGCGTGAGAAAGCTAGCTTTAATAATGTTGTAATATAACTTTCAAAAAGCTAACGGTGGGTTCTTATAATTGAACATATTCGTGTTTCAATTATTAAAAAAATGCTGCAAAAAGTTACAGCTGTGATTTCACACGATTTAAACTGCGCACACAATTTTACATTAAGATTGGTACACGTTTTGCTACTTGCCGCTAGATGTCAGTAAATACATATAAGCATTATTTAAAAAAAATATATTTTTAATTCTATTTTCAAATGCTATTCAAATAAATCTAACTATACGAAACTAAATGAAAATAAATTTATCTTATGTTACTCTAAATTTAACTTCGATTGAATTTGCTTTATTTTTTTTTAAATAGAGACACCTGGCGGCAAACTAAGAATAGCTTTATTACATCCTGAAGCTTTCCCCGAAAGCATTTTCCGAGCTACACAATTTCACCGCGTTGTTGTCAATAAATGGTTTGAGTATCAGAAATTCATTTGAAAATCAGAAAAATAATTACAGTCATTATGAATTGAGCTTAAAATAAATCGTCGATTAGTAAAATAATTATTTTAGTCTTGATTTGTTAAGTTATTCATTGCTTTTGGAACTTTTTTAGATCAAAAATACTCTTCATTAAAATAATTTAATAATACCCAATTTTTAGCTTTATTCCACTATTTTTTATTAAGATCTGACCGGTTTCACCTTATGACGGGCATTTTCAGACTAGTATAATTTTAATTAAATCATGCTATATGTACTGTTGATGTTACATTGAATTAAAAGTAATTAAGTTTATTTAATATCATAGGCACACGTGTTTCTTTATTAATTGTTTTGTAGGCATTTTTCTGAATTCGTTAATTATCTTATTGATTAAAATCATACCTTCAATAAAAGTAGCAGTGCACATATTCTTCACAAAAATGATCAGGGTAACAGATTTAATTATGTAGAAGCATTAGAAATAAAGAAAGCCAGTAAAATTAATTGCCATATTCATAATCAGGTAAATATGTTCCAAATTTAAAAAAATCCTGTCAACTCATAAAACTTATCTTTATTCCTTAATCATATTTTTAGTTCACGTTTTGTCTCTTTCAATTCATGTTATCTGTCTTTCTCTCTGATCTTTTGTTATGATAAATCATTATTCTTTTATAAATAGAACACATATACTTTGTTTTTAACCACTTTTTATTTAATATTTTGTCTACCGGTTTCGGAAGTACCCTTCCATCATAATATTAAATAAAAAGTGGTTAAAAACAAAGTATATGTGTTCTATTTATAAATATGGCAAGCCACAAAGTTAATGCTTTCTACGAATATACATTATTCTTTTGTTATTTTATTTTATAATTTATTATCCCTCTGTGTGTATATATATAATCGCACTTATCGCATTATATTATTATTATTCGTATTTTTTGTTTAGTTTAATTTTGTACTCTGATGATGCTAAGGCTAAGCGAAACCAGTCAGTCAAAACAAATAAAATAATATTCTTGGTCTTGTACAAAGTTTTTTTCCATTTTTTTTTATAAAAATAATTATTTTATGATTAAATGATTACATGCGTACTTAACCAACCAAAAGGTTCCTTCTTCTGCGTTCTGCGAAAATCCCTTCCACGCAAAATCGGCAAATAAACTAGGATATTTATCTCATCGTATCGACTTCGAAGAAGTTGAATAAAGTTATTTCCTGTGTAACGTTAAAAGTCTAACAATTCAAAAGAATCACGAATAAATTAGACTTGCCCCGTCGAAAAAATACCAAGTTTCAAAAATGTTCTGCTGATTCAATTTGCTTAGAAGTTATGTGATATACAATATACATGAAAATATATGATTTAACGAAATAAGGTCATAAAGCTTCTTGAAAGTTCCGCCAGGGGTATGCTTGCCCGTGGTTTGAATACGAAATGAGCAAGAAACTAGCTGAAGGCAGTTTTCCCTTCAAAGGATGACTTATTTTGTATTCAGGGCGAGTTTTGGCTTGACAATACTCCACGAGGATGTTGTACTTATAAAAGTAACATTGACATTACAATACAAAGAGAACGACTTTAAGAGATGGAGCTTTTTTCGAAGGGTGTACGTTAGTAGCTGGAAGGGAAAGATTGTTTACAGCGGTTGATTGTTGATTTCGTTTGAATTTGTCAGAACTCTTTGTTTTGAAAATGATCCACGCCATAATTAAACTTCAAATTACGTAATAATCCAAGTGCATATATATAAGTACACAGTTACCGATTTAACTACCATTGTGTAAAAGTTTAATAGGCAATTGTGCTCAAATGCGTATGGCTTCAACCCTCGAGAGTGTTATTAGCCATCGTTTCAATAGACGGAATAGGAAAGGAAATGTTTTACGTTAATAGTGTTCAAATAGGCGAGTTTTAAAATAATTTGGATAATTGGAGTGGAGCTTAGTTTCAGTTTATTTTATACGGGCACATTTTGTGTTCCACAGTAGTGTAAGGATAAGCTTTTTTCTAAGTGGTAAATTCTTCAAATGAATCAAGTTTTTGGAATCTAAATGTGCAACTAAGTCAATAAGTTTATCGAAGTGAATAATTTTGAATAATCATTGTTTTCATGTGAGAAATAAAAAGTTGATGGAAGCAGAAAATACGTTTTTTTGTTCAGCATTGTAGCTGTCATTTGAGAAGGAAAACCTACGCCAGAGGGCAACTCGATGAAGGGGAGTTTTGAAAATTCTAAAAGACGGAAAAACTGTTTTTTTTTCTCATAATGTAAATCAACGGATTCAAATCTCTTTTCACATTTTTGACGTTTTGGATTACGATCAAAATAAATGATATGTAAATCAATACGTAAGCATTAAATTTCGGTTTCGGTTATGATTGTCATTGCAATCAAAAAAACACTTTCGGCAATGGTGTGTTATTCCCATATTTCTCACGGCTAGACCATTTTAAGAAGCTTAAGATGATTTCATTTAGCAGTGTATTAAAAATAAAGAGTGAATTTTTCAGACTGTTAATATCTTAATTCATGGTTTCGAATTCAAATTCACCAAACAAAAATAATCACCAGTATGAATAATATTAATAAAACAATGCTGAAAATTACTGAAATAAACATGCAACTAAAGTATATTTGTCATAATCCGTTATATCAACCTTTTAATTATTTTTCAAAACATAGATCTTTTTTTACATAAACCATATGCTTGACAACGGCAAACTTTAGTGCAGGTGTGAATACAAAATGGCATAGTCCACATTAGTAAAAAACTAAGCAGATGCCTGCTCAAAGAAACTAATCTTATTCTCCTATTTTAGATTTTTTTTTATTTTGCCCCCAACAATACATTAATGAGTGCACCTTAGATCTACTGGTTTCGGAAACTTGAACTGTTTTGTTGTGAAAACAAAAAAAAATATTACTTACCGCGTTAATGTATTCATACTTTTCTCGAAAATCTGGTGGTCAAATTCAATATATTTTTACACGTTTTGCTTGAAATTCATTTTGAAAACTCCTGCTTCCGCTGTCCGAGCGGCCATTTTGAAGTAACCGTACCTAGTACCTACCCCAATACTGATTCCCGCCGAAACCTCGGCCGGAGTGGCAGCGTGGGTTCCGGTTCCGGAATAATGGGGTCACGCCCCCCTCTCATCCCCTATCCATTCCCTGACACAACCTGCCCTTACACTGTCTCCTTCCCCGCCCCTAGAAGGTGGGTTATGCCGATGCCTGCGCCGGCCCACAAGTGTCATGTGACGTCACTTAAGCTGTAATTAGTGACCGTGTGTTGTATGCTGCGTACTCGACTATGTCTAGAGCAAGGGTTACGACAACTTTTTCAATCATACTGCAAAAAAGTTTCGACTACTCGAAGCCAGTGGATGTTTGGAATCTCCTTTTTTTGGAATATGTCGTGAGACTGTATAGAATGGGTCAAGAGGAGGGTTGGAAAATACCCGAATTTTTAAGTCACTTAAACTTAAGTCATTTAAAGTAACATTTCGATTGCCAATATTTGCCTATCTCTAGGGCTATTATAATAGTACCTTCCACTCTGAAACAAATTGCAAATATCTGAAATTCTCAAGCGTTTTGAAATCTATTTTTGAAAAAAAAAAAGCATTTTAACGATTCCGGGCTCCATACAGATGACCCGGAGTCCAGAAAAAATTAACTTACCATGTAAGTTTCGTTACTATATTTCGTTACTTATCCTCTACTCTATCCGGGAGTAAACTAGACTTCACTCCCAGATAGAGAAGAGGATCTTCGAAGTTCGAGTACCAGACAATTGTTTTTTTTATTTTGTGGCTTTTTCTGTTTAATATTTGTGTTGTTGATTATTGATATTATTTAAATATTTAATATTATTTTCTCAATAATAACATTTACCTCAAAATAACCTCAAATTTTGTTAAAAAAAACCTTGTTGAGCACCGTGCCCTGAATAATGCTAAGTTAATACTGCAGATACTAAAATGCTTGTTCAGCAATATTAAATTGTACGATACTGTCCATTCGACAATGTTCCACAGTCGATACCGACTACTACTTGACAATGTTAGTTAAAACATGCTAGACCATAAAGCGTTGTAACCGAATATTGGTGTTACCCAGCGGGGTCATCCAATTTACGTAACAACGGGTTTCCAATAAAAATTATTGCAATACGTACTGTAGCTACAAAAACCAATTTCCGACCAAGCAGTCAGTGTTGTATTGAAAACGTTCGTAAAAATAACCAATAAAAGATTAGTAATCCGAAACTTGTCAAATCAGTGTGTTTTGGTTCATAAACGAACAACTTAACATAAATTATAATTGTACAAGAAATCAAAGCTAGCAGTTCAAAATAGAGAGCTTATACCAACCCTGATTTATGGCAGTGAGGCATGTAATAAGCATAGGAAGGATGAAAGTAGACAAAATTCTGTGGAAATGAGATCACCAATGCGTACGTGCGGTAAAATTATGTGTTAAAAATGTGTTTGGGCATGTAAAGCGAACGAATAAAGAAAGGAGTGTGAAAATAATATATGATGCGAAAGTGAATGGAAAAAGAAATCGGGAACGCCCGAAGAAGTCAGGGCACGTTCAGGTGAATCAAATACTTGAATCGGGTCATTTGAAAAGTCAGAATAACAGAAGAGTATGTATAAGACGATGCAATAATGTGAATGAAGCAAGGTGTGTGTGTAAATACAAAGTTAAGGCTCTGCCTACCCTTGCGGGGAAACGGCTTGATGGTAAGTTAATTAGTTAAGTTAAAATTCAAGATCCATTTTTAACATAGTGTCTAGTGAATAAAACAAAAAATATTTATTTTCGACCAAATGAAAACCACGTGTTTTGCTAGCGAAAGCGTTTTCGTGATAATATTCAACAACAGAGGCTTAAAACTTCATTTTTAATAATCTCTTTGAACGGTTGGAGCAGTTTCAATTAACCACATTTGACTATATGTATAAAGATTTAGTTTGAATTACTCACAAACACATATTTAATCAAAGTTTTAAAAAAATACAGAATTCTTTATAAAAACTCCCCGGCGGGTTTGCCGCATGGCTCGGCAAAGGTACTTGTCGGTATACGTAGGAAAATACCACCGCCTATGACAGAGTGCAGTTTTAATTTGCGCTGAAACGAGTAACGCTGAAAACGCGCTGCAATTTAAATGCTTCACTCTGATCTACGTAACGTGAAAAATTCTGGAAAAGTTGCTATTACCTAGGTAGACGAGTTAGTTGCCCCATAAAATACAATAGCTGCATATTTGTAAGGGTGTTGTTTTATTTTGTTTATTGGATTAATAGTTGATTTTTTTGATGGTTTAATCAGCGTCTTCGTGAAATATACTTACATATCTAGTGTTCTCCAATGAATGTTTATTAATTTATTTATATATATTACGGACCATTCTCCAATTATAAAAAATACGAGTTAAAAATACGGTTGTGTTTATAAGTGGTACAAGCGCTTTACAGAAGGCCGAGAAGATGTTAATGACGATGAGCGTCCCGGAGTTGTGGAAAAACAAATCATGGATTTTATTCTTTGATCCATTTTTTTCTACACAAAAACGTGACTAACCTTTTCAGTTATCACAAACAAACCACTAATTCAAAATGGCTGATAATGCTTACATATGTGTACCAACATAACAACAAAAAAAAATCGAGAATAAAATGCACACAGCCCGCGAAAATTCCAAATTCACCTCTTCTTTTGAAGAGGCCATGTACATTACGTAAAATGAGAAAAAGAGCAACTGAGAAAGAACAGCACAAACATTATATTTTGATGAAGCAATGATACAAATATAAATTTAAAATAACATTCAAGTCAAAGCCTGAACAAGGTTTAGGTAGAGTCGTAAATAATGACAAAAATCATTTAGACTGGTGCCAAAATGTTCAAGACCATGGCTTGAGTTAACTGGTCTCAACATTCTAAACAATGGAGAATGTTAAAGTCTCTTGTGAAAAAATATTGTGGAGAGCAAAGAACAAGTGATTCAGATAGGTTATGTATGCTGCAGTTGAATGATATGTTTTAGTGTATAAAACGTTTTTTTATTATTCTAGTGTTAAATAATCATGATTATAAGTATAAAAGAGAGGCGGTTTATTTGTTTGGGGTTTGTTTGTCAGTCTTTTGTCACGTTTTTAAAAAATTAACATTACCTATAGTTATATTAGCTTAAGTATGGTTTGAGCTCGCAGAGCTTTTTGTGTTGGAAGGTAGAAGCTAATGTGGAGAGGGCAAAGAGAAATTTATACAGGAAGTGTGTTACATTCAAAGCATGTAACCAACTAATTAGCACCTTGTTTCTCTGCAGAGGTGGGCAGATAGGGTTTACCACTGCACAACTCTGTCTTAGTAGACACTTCTTAATCCATTCACATTCATATATAATTTACTGTTATTCTGACTCCTAACCTTACTCGACTCAAGGATCTGTTGTGACTTAAATAATATTGTACCCAAATAAACACATTTGTGAGTGGTTAATTTCCATGTCGGTTTCCTGTGGAATATCACCAGAAGGGTGTTCTCCGAAATAAATTAAAACTATTGTTGGGTTGCCTTAGCTAATATACCGTCAAATAATAAATCAAATTAAAATCAGGCTTTGACTGAGAGCGAGGGGTATTGTTTACATGTGTTTCGGACTGCCACTCTGTGAAAAGGTTTAGATTTATGGGACAAAATGTCAAGATTGAAAGGCATTAAAAGATAAAGGTGACCTTAATTTTCCTGAATAAACAGAAAAATTCAAACTAAGAGAAACAGAAGGTGTACAAGTACGTGTAGCGAGGTTTACCCTTTGTTTAATTTCCCTGAAAAAAGATTACCTTAACTAATATTTCAAAAATGAGAGTGTGTTTTCAGAAGCATCAATACAAAACTTTCAAGCCGTGTGATCTGGTATGGTGAAATTTGCACAGCAAATTTGTCTGGATTAGTAAAGGTTAACGCAAAATCATTTCCGTTTAATATTAGTTAGATTTGTGATTTTTAGGTTTTTTAATTTTATTTAAACAATAATTATTATTATTTTAATATTTTTTTAAAACAATTTTTAGTTAAAAGCTCTGTGATGTAAGAAATTTGAACTAAAAATTGTTAAAAAAAATTCAAATAATAATAATTATTGTTTAAATAAAATTAAAAAACCTAAAAATTAAAATGGAGTTCTACAAAATAAACTTTAAAACCATAAATAAAATAGATTTGTGATTATTGAGGCTATGGTAACCCCAATCGGGGTATTTTGTGAGGCTGAAGTTAATGAGAAGAAGCAGGTGGTGGGGAAGAGGAAAGTGGAGAGGTACCAGAGTGGTAGATACTCTAAGTATCGCCCTGGTAAAAGACCAACATTCAGAATCAAAACGTTGCTTGAAATGGATTAAACTGTATTTGGTGACTGGGTCTGAATAGTTAGGTACTTCCCGACCTTCCTCATCTCTTTCTCTTCCTCAATAACTTCAGTCTTACAACATACCCCGATAGGGGATGCCATCGGCCCAGTGGTTCTAAGCGGTTGGGAGCAGTTGGGACCCTTTTGCGGTATTTACTTTTAAGAATATCGTCCCTTTTTTAATAAAATAAATAACCTAAAATGTATTATTATTCATTTGATATTAATTTTCATTAATAAAAAAATAATTTCAAGTTACCCACGATAGTTCTCCCTCCGTAAACACGAGAATTTTCTCAATTAGGGAGTTAATTTATCATAAACTAAACCAGACTAGAAATAATTACAAGGAACAAGCAACGTCAGCAGTGATTTCTCTACTGAATTTGGTATATTATAGTTAAAAAACCTTTTTTCATTAGTTTTAAGGCATCTTACTATTTTTTCAATCTGTTGCATTTTTCATATTATATTTAAATAAATATAAAAAATGGAATTGCATTATTATTTCTAATTTTGAAACTGTTAATTCGTGGTGGAATTCCATTTTAATGATTTAATAAAACAAATCTATAACTTTATTCCACTTTTATTTTATGACTGGACCGGTTTCAGCCTAATCACATATATTTATATATATAAAATCAATAATTTCATCATCCGATCCAATGTAATAAAGTATATTTCTAACTAAAAACATATCATAATGTAAATGCACTTAAAAATTCCACACAATCAATAGGTAATAACAATAAATGTAAGTTATTACCCAAGTGCATAGCATTTAAAAATTCCTTGATACCGAGAAATTATATAATAATAGAAGTAATCTACTCTAACAGTGCATAATGAATAGAATCATAAAACTAATTATTCCATAATGCTGGGAGTAACCCAATAATTAGAAAATTATGTTGTACATTTGGACATCACAACTAAGATGGGAAAATCTAAAGTAAACTCATTAACAATCAGTATTCACCAACCTTTCATTATATAAATACATTGTCAATTCATATTTATAGAAATGCAACTGTAACCCATCTTAAATATTAACTAAAATAAATTAATATTCCAGATAGATATATAAAATAATAATACCAATAAATTAAAAGTAACTTTTACCCTGTAACTATTAAAATCATGCAAAAATACTGATGAATATAATTAAAGTAAAATCATTGTTTACTACCCCTGACATCCCCCAAAAATAGTATATAAGCCGTAGGTTAACAACAACTTGTACTAGTCTGAAGATGGCCGTCATAGGCTGAAACCGGTCCAGTCATAAAATAAAAGTGGAATAATGTTATAAATTTGTTTTGTTAAATCATGGAATTGCATTTTTTTTGGATCTCAATATTTATTTGTTATACGGTCACACATGGTTTTACCACATAAAAACCTCAGTAATATTATTTTTACAGTATTCGTTTATAAATAAATCTATCTGGAAAATACATCGTGTGTTGGTGAACATTATAGTTGGACATTATAATGATAAGGTCCGCCCCAGTTCCATTTGGGAAATTGCAAATGGAATATTGCAAGGTGTCGTATAAATTTACTCACACGTCGTTACTTACCTTTTAGCCATGCTCGAGAACTCCTTGCTTGGCAAAATGTCGCTGACTCGGCGCAAAAATATCATTCTGGCGTCCGGAGAAAACGTTCTTGGATAATATTACTTTATATCTAATAATATATTTCATAAGTAAGCTTTAAAAGTGTAGATGTTTGGAAATGTGAAGGTAACCACACATATATGACATTTTGATCTTGGGTGAAAAAGAAAAATTACAAGCGAGTATCATATCGTCAATTATTTTATCAAATTAAGGGTCGGAACCCAAAAACATAAATTTTGGCTATCTAATGCAGGCAATACTACAAAGATTTATCTGTTAATTCTATACAGGTAGTTAGGAAAATGTCTAAGGTTTTCAGTGAACACGTTTTTTTTTTTACTGTTATCTATTTAATTTTATACGAAAATTATACTGAAACTTTAGGTAAAGTAGCTGCGTTGGTTTTCAAACTGCGCTTTTTACTGACACTTAAGTATGTTTACCGTTGAATTTTAAAGATTACAGCTTATTTTTTTATTTACTGGATACCTTAGACATTTTCCTAACTGCACATGTAAAATTTACAAATAAATCATGTGTAGTATTGCCTGTATTAGAATGCTACAAAGTGACGTTTAAAGCCATTTTGGGTTCTGAGCCTTAAGCTCAATTTTCCCCTACTTCAGATGAAATTGATCAATTATTTTTAGATAGCAAAATTCTTTCTCGAACAAAAAAAAACTTGTCTTAGACTTAGGATACAAAAGGTCTTATGTGAATTAACAACAATTCTTTTATATTAAATAAAACAATAAACTTTGTAAAACACCAGTTTATTTGAGTTAACCGCAAACCAGGTTTCGCTTTTCTCAAGCTTCGTCAGGGCTTTTACATCAACTAAATAACATTACTTACAGATAGGATATATCGTATATAGGACAGTGATGAAAGAGAGAGATACAATACATAGTAGAGAGAGACACAATTACATATAGAGAGATACATATAAGACAGTAATGAATGGCAGAGAGAGATACAAGATATAGTAGAGGGAGACCGAGAGATATAAGTATAATAGAGGTAGACAACTAATTAGAGGTGGAGCGGGTACAGAGAAGTGGACTTTTTTTTTTTACCTGAACAAATCAAATATGGGACTTGTAAATTTCGTTTGTATATTAATTAAGTAAGTCTGAATTATTATTAACTGCTTTCATAATTTCCAGGATTTCCAAATTATTTATTCTGATACCCGACGCATATTTGCTTAAGATATTTATTCCCGTAGTATTATTCAAGGAGTGGCTCGTTTCGAGTATGTGGTTGGCGAATTCTGAAAAAGCGTAGTTAGTTAAGCATCTTAGATGTTCTCTTACTCGAATATTGACGTTCCGAGTCGTTTTGCCAATGTAGAAAGGGGAACAGTCTGATTGGCTTAGTCTATCATCGTGATCTTTTGTATTAACCATAAATTTACCTCTTGCTTCCTCCGAAAAAACAATACTTTTATTTATATTTGATATAGATCCCACTTTTAGGATCTGGCTACACTATTATTACAAAATTTTTGAAACAAATGAATTTTTGCTATAATCGAATGGCGGCTTTTCTTTATTTTGACAGTTACTTTAATACTTCTCTTCTGCATGACTCATTGTGTTGTTACGAGCTGAAAGCAGCTGTATTTTCTTAAATAACTATTCTAAATGGAAATAGCCGCACAAAAATCATGACAATAAAGCTTTTGTTTCTACTTAAAATTATTTTTACCGCATCTTTGTTATAAAGTATTTCAAAAATCCATAGTTCGTGGAGGTAATGAGGTTTGGAACTGAGAATGTCCATGTTGATCTAAATATAACAGATAGAAAAAGTGAAGTGAATTTCATAACACTAGGGATTTTTGAGAGTTTTAATTGTTTTCCCAAACAGGCTTAGATACATCAGTTATCACTAAGATCAAAATTCTTGTCGAAAAAATTTACAAGCAATCATTTAACTTAGACAATAAACTTAAACAATAAAAACTCAAATATATTATAAAGTTGAAATGATTTATGTTAAATATATTATAGATAGGTACTTTATTGCTTGCCTGGAATAAAAATAAAAAAAGTTTAATTTTGACAATTTTCTTAACACATAGATCAGTTCAATATGAAAACTATATACTCGTACAAATGAACCTACGTACTTTCTTAAAGTAAATTGTATTGTTTAATTTACAATGGTGAGAACTAAGTTTAACTCAAAACACACACGGTAACTCCTACTTACTTACTTAAAAAAATGAGCTCTGCAAGTACCTACCTACCTTAGCACAGAACACGTAAGAAATATTTTTAAATGAAATTTTATTATATATGATAAATGAATGTACTCAAATTTCTTTCCACCCCAAAGAACTTCACGTAACACACGTGCGCGCGAAACTCGTACATAAATATGCGACTGCTAATAGAACTGTAATTATTTATCTGTTGTTGTCAACACCACAAAGAGCGACCGGAACTTGTAGTTCTAATGCATGCCCAACGTAGTTGGGAATATTTATTATCTAATTTAGCGAAGACAAAGGGCAGGGAAAGACTATTTATGGAGCAGAGTGGGGTAAGGAAATCCTGTCCATTAAGGTCACATTACCAGTGGCGAGCACAGAATTTTTGATCAGCATGGGCAGTAGGAAAAACAGCGGATTAATTAATAATAGAGATAGGTAACATAACATAAGTCACTGATTATTATTGCATTTGTTCTGTAACAGCACTGCCTAGACATTGACAAAGATACTTACACAAACGAGCCACTTAAACACGCACAGCATGCATGCACAAATATTTTGTGTAGTCTAGTAAACATAGAATAATCTACTCGTTGGTGGCGTTCAGGCATGTGTAGTTACTGCTTTAGACACGCGGAGGTGTTATTTCTGAAGCTTAACTTCGCGCGTATCTTTGAAAGTGTAGATTTAATCGAATATGATTCATATTTTTATTCAATTACGGCAGGGTAGGCAGTGCATATGTTTTATATGAAGTGCACGCCTCTGCATATTACTAAACATTGATAAAACCATTTTATGAAACGTTTCAACTGTCAATTTTTGGTATCTCACTATAATGGTACAAGCCAAAATTAAAAAGCAAGTTTTTAAAAGTCATAAAATTAACTGTTACCACATTTTTCAGTTTTTAACGCACGTTCAACATTTGGGGCATTGTAACTTTAACGTTTTTCAGGTGGCGACATTATCGGGAAAACCGAGTTATTCCGATTTGGTGAATAAATAGAGCTTGAACCATTTTAAGAGACGTTGCTTGTTTGAATGCTGACGTTGAAACAGATAGCTAACGAGAGTTACTTGTGCTCTGAGTTGAGTCAATTCGCCGATTTAGTAAAAATAAAATCAACGTGTTAAATTAACTTTATAAATGTGGACAGTAACCCAAAATAATAAATGTCTATCGTAACCTCATCAAACCCTAGTTGATTTTTTTCCCACGAATAAACCCCTCTATGTCTACCCAACATGATCAAAAAACCCTTATTAAACATTATGAATGAATGAGAAACGTGAAGCTTGTTTGATCAAACGGGAATATTTCTAGCAAGAATGATAATAATGACTAATGAATATCAAATGTTGCTGAAAAGTATTTTACTTGTCTTTAGCCAGATTAGCTTTTTTTTAAATCACTATCACCACGGCAGAGTGGTAAACTTTTTGACTTTAGATCCAGAAGTCATAGACTCTAAACCAGGCGAGATAAAAACTTTACGCGAATTTATATATGGTGTTTTCTCACATGTTTTAGTAATAAGAAGCACAAAAAATACTTACACATCTTATATAAATGTATTAAATATAATTTGAATAAGAAATAACATGCAAAATAATTTATGTATACGCCCAGCGCTGTGTATTCGCCTTACTTAATAATACTTACGAATTTAGTTTTAGATTGGATAATTTTCTCAAAATCGCCCTCAGTAGGGATCGTTATTCAAAATCTGAACGTTTTTCTTTGAAATGTCTTTAGCTTTAGTAATCACATCTAAATTTCCAGGTACTTACCATTATTTCCACTTTCCTTGCTAATATTTTTTTTAGCTCACTACATTCTGAATTCGATGATATCAAAGTTCCATTTTATGTATTCGTGGAGCTAAAAATACGTAGTGGTGAAAATAAGGTTATCAAAATCAAGCGCCTGATTTAAGTCAGAAGATTATAGTCAAATAATTGAGTGAACTTATAAAAATAACATGCATTGTTTTTTTTAATAGTGAATACCACAAGAGTCCCACCTGTTCCCAACCGTCTAGAGCCAGCGAGACTATGACATCCCCAATTGGGATTGGTTGTCAGGCTTGAAGGTAGTGGGGAGGGGAAGAGGAACGTTGATTAGTACCTGAATATTCAGATCTGGTCACCAAACACGGTTAAATTCATTTCAAGCAACGTTTTCATTCAGAACGGTGGTTTTTCACCTTAGCGATACTCTGGAACGTATCGAAAATATGTAGCGTGTATTAATTTATCTTAATTAAATGTCTCTTGACATTTATAAGTTAAATAAAATAAATATTTGGACATGCCGAGTTTGAACCCGCGACCTTAAGATTCGTAGTCAAGCGTCTTTACAGAAACCCTATGCATATAAAAAAAACAACAACAAATAACTTAGTATCTTCGGATTTTCTAGATCGTCCTTGAATATTCAACTTTATTTCACAATCCTCATAATATTCTATGAGCCCGACGTAAAAATATTAATCTTGGTTCTCTTACCCTGGGGAGCAATTTAGACTCTTATACGATGAAGGTATAAAGACAGTAATCATAAAATATTTTTAGGGTGGAAATTTTACTGCCAAAATTATGATTATTTTACTATCTGTAAAACACGGATCGTTACGCATTTTATTTTGCTAATATTGTTGCTTCTAGATAATGAAAACGAAACGTTGGCATTATTTATGATCATCAAAATCCTTTTAAGACCCTTTCGTGAGATCTACAAAATTCAACCTTCATCGTTAGATGGCGCAAACACGCCTTAATAATATTAAGTAACTTGCTTAGTTAGACTGTCGTTATGTATCTAATAATGATCTCTATTTGCTCCAGTGGTGAAAAAATCCTTCAAATATCGACCCATCGCTTTAAATCATTTCAGCCCTCTCAACGGCACCTTCAACGCAATATTAAAAATAGATACAATATTATTTCCAATAATTTTATCAACAGTTTTTACCCACTTTAATTCATTTCGTTTTAATATCTCAACCTTTTCTTCTTAATTAATCTTCTGACTTCCAGCTTTGGACATGAACTTCCATAGAGTAATAATAATAATTTTACAATTTATGTAGCACAGTTTTTTTATAAAAAATAACCCTAAGAGCACTGTATAAATTTTAATATCTAGTTTATATTAATATTTATTAAAATAAAATAACAGATAATTTAACAGGAACATACTTATTTGGCAGGTCACTTCTGATAGACACAATCACTTTGTTTTAACTACTTAAAATTTTAACTGATATATAAATATAAAATATTTATATTTATTAAAAAAAGTAACAGAGAACTTAACAGGACCATACTAACTTGGCAGGTCACTTCTGATAGACACTATTGATTTTTTTAATCTTTGATCGATTTTTTTTTCTTTGATCCATTTTTTTTCAAAAGTAAAAAATCGAAGAACACACAAAAACGTGACTAACCTTTCCAGTTGTCAAAAACAAACCACTAATCCAAAATGGCTGATAATGCTAACATTTGATAAACATATGTGTACCAACATAAGAAAAAAAAAACGATAGTCGAATGTACACAGCCCGCGAAAATGCAAAATTCACCTTTTTTTTTCAACAGGCCTCGTATATATATATATATATATATATATATATATATATATATATATATATATATATATATATATATATATTTTAAACTTAAAATTATATTTTGTTTTTTCAATCTTTTTGAGGGCTCGAGAGCTTATTTAAAATTAAGTATATCCAAAGGTGATTCATCGTTCAGTAAGAAACAGATAATGATGAAATGTCTGAAAAGTTTATCTTGACTTGGACAAAAATTCTATTGGGTTTGTTACACATTGATTATGGATATGATTTTCTGAAAAGACGAGTTTTGAGTTTGGCTCTGAACTCTTTCGAGTATTTTATCATTCCCGGATCATGTGATAGTCTATTGCAGGCTTTGAGACCTGACATTCCTGCAGCACGCTCTCCAAATTTAGTGTGCGCTTTGTTTTTTTTTTCCTTCGACCTATCGATAGCCGATGACTAGATAGAATACCCCCAGTTGCACTAATTCTCGAAGGCTCTTATAAATCCGAAGCTAGCTCTCACCCAAACCTCTCACCCTGGTTTGCCAATCTCACTTCTGGATGATTTCTGATTTTCCACTTCAACTATGTTCGTAACCGATGATACCTGTTCCAACAATCATATTTTAGCCATGCTATTCAACCAGCATAATTTCACTCGATTTCAGAGAGTGTGACAGTTATGTCAGCTATAAAACTACAGCTCACGCAGAATAGTGAGCGAGACACTATTACGACCGTTGTCTACATAAAGCTGGCAATTTTGGCGCTTTTTAGAGATTTTTATGCGCATATCGTCGTTGGAAAGGCAAAAGAGCTTATGCGACACTTAAGTTGAAAATTAGTTAAACATGCAGTTATGATCACATTGTTTTTTTTTGCATCGAAAATACTCTGACTCTCGTTGGATTCTGAAAAATTTTTTTAGCGCCCAGCCATCTATAATATATTTACCATTTGAGAGAAGGCTCGATTCAAGCGACAGAAGTTTGAGACTTTTTCAAAACTTTTTGTCGCTTCGGGTTACTCAGTGAGAGCATTGGGTTACCTGAGTAAATTTTTTTTTTCAACATTCAGCCAAGTACTCAAGACTTATGAATTTTATTATTCAAGAAAAAAAACTTTACAGTGCTCTGGTGTAAATTTCTCAAAATGGCGCTTCAGCCTCTTGGCCTTTTCGGCGACTATATTACCTACTAATGACTTATTCAAATTTGGTCCGATCACATTATTTTTAACTCGAAATGTGAGTAATTATTTGATACAAAAATAGACTAAAGGGAGTTAGCTTAATGAAATATGTATGTCTAAGATGTTTTTTTTAATTAACGATTATAACCAGACCCACCATCGGAGTCTAGGGGTTAGTATATAAATATAGATTCTTTATATGTCTCAGACTTGGTACTGTTTAAAATAAACTTACATCAGTTACACCAATGACAATTTTTGTTTATGATGTATTAAAAGTACAACCCTCACTCATCTATTTACAAACAAACACAAATATTATAAAAAAAGACCACACACTTGATTCACTCGAAATGCTAACAATGATTTCCTTCAATGTTATGTTATCTTTACTGCTTTAGGACAACGGAGCTTGGGATATATTGCGTTAATAATCTTCAACATTCAAAAAAATTCAAACATAATATGAAAAATTGAATTAATAGCAATGACAGGGCTTTTACTGGTGCACTCACCCAAATACGATGTTTTTGATTGAACCAACCACAGAACCAATTATTATTCATTCATATATTGTATTCCAAAATACTATTTACATATAAGATAATAAATTCACTTTAGCAAGAGAACAGCAACCACAGACTAAATATTTAAAGTAAGCAAACAATCTGCAAAAAATACTGTCTCAACACAGGCTTGCCCAGTGAGGTAGATTATGATAAGCCTAAAATAATAACTAATTTTTACAAAAATGAAGTTTATATATTTAGTAATTAAACATAATACCCTATACATATATTTTATTGGTGTATATACATATATATATATTTAAATATTTATATAAATATACGAGTATGCTGTTTCTAATGTAAATATCTCTTCTTAAAATATATTAATCATTGTACTTACACCTTTATACAACATAATGCTTTTTTTTCGTTATTATTGTAAACTATATTTTAATGAAGATCATTTTACTAAAATATAATCCTTTTCCTTGTCTAATTTAACATGAGTCTAAATAAGTATCTCCTCCGATGAGAGCAACCTTTCACTAAATCCCTCCATCGACACACTCCGTGTAAGTTTTAAGTAGCCAGCTCAAGCAAATAGGGTTAGATTGAAACAAGAATAAAGCTAGCCCTACAAAAGCTAGACTATAGAGAGCCTGCAGGTGCCACAGTAGGATATAACTGCCACATCTGGTCTAAGGCTCCAATATACATGGATTAATAAACAGATGATCTTTAGAGGTTGCGTAGATTTCCGTTTTAAAAGAATTTGTAAGGTTAAAGCATCATTAATTCTGTCGATATCGATGCTAATCGATGCACACAAAAAAATTGTAGATGTTGGACGACTTGCCAAATAAATTTCTCTTTCTCAAAGCCGAAGATCAGTGTTCACGTTTTCCTCTTCTAGAAAAATCCACCGCAGACAATTAATTCAAAATAACGACGTTGACTCTGAAGTTTCCCTAAAGGACCTCACGCGATGAGTTTCCATAAAAAAATATTACTTTGACTGTCAAAACAAAAGCAACAAATAAAACCGTATTAAATCTTATTTTCACTATTTAATATACCTACAACAATAGTGTATATTTTCCTTGCATTTGATATACTGTGAAAATTTCTAGTTTAAGGAGTTTTCTATTATAATTTCCATTGAGTTATATTTGTTTGATCTTGCTTACGTCTTTACTATGCTTACATGACATTAAATGCACTTTACTTATTACTTATAAAAAATAATTGACTTTATTTGCATATAAAACCATGAACCTATATTATGACCTAAGCACGAGGTACCCCAATAACGACACTTTTTTACATAAAAATGTTTTTTGAATAAATCATATTAAAATAAATAAGTTTAAATAGCATTTTTTCGAGGTCTAAATATGTTTGATTGCAATGAATACACTAGAAGTTGAATCAATAGCCATCAGAGCTTCATTTCTGAAATTATTACGGTGACTCACGTCGAAAATTTAATATTATTTTGAACAGATGATTCCAAAATAATTCACATTTATTTTTCCACAAAGCTCATTTAAAAATGGGATTCGGTTTCAGACAATTATTGGGATTTGAATTTCTACAATTTCATGCAAATTACTGATGGCATCCATCACAATACATTAGAAAATTCAACAGTAACGTATGATTCTTGGATAAGGTACAAATAAATATCTCTTATTTTTCTACTTCGTATGGTGAGAAAGAGTTTGTGGAGGTCGTAGAGGTCGTAAAGGTCGTAGAGGGATGTTGGAGTTTTGCAGGTAGTTAGCGGGATCGGAAATTACTTAATTTAGCGCAGATGTACTGGTAAACTTATGAAGAGGATATACTTCTACAATTTGTTAAGTAGTGTATTTTTCCACATTCACACAATTTAGAGACCTTAGGTGCATATTTGTGCATCATTTACGCACAACGACTGTGACTGCGCAAAATCTGGTTCGGTAAAGTCCACGTCCTCTGAAGGAGAAAAAATTCGGCTGTTTTAAAGTAAAATCTTAAAGAAGGTTCATGTTCTTACATCCAAGGTTTGCCACTGAGTTCCCCGCGACTCTTCAGGAGAGTTTTGTGACTGAAACTGACTTATCACGTTCAGTCCAAAAGGGTTTCCTGGATGTGAAGTGTTTATTAAAAAAAAGCCCATGGCATCTCCAATTGGGGTATGTTGTGGGGCTGAAGGTTGTGGAGATGGGAAGGAGATAAGGAAGAAGAAGGTGATGAATGAATTAATTACCGGTCACCAAACACGATTAAATCCATTTCAAGCAACGTTTCGATTCTGAGTGGTGGTCTTTTGCCAGGGCGATAATTAGAATATCTACCACTCTGGAGACGAAAAATACACAATATAATGTATGATGACACATATTCATTAAAAAAAGATATTTGCACACGCCGGGTTTGAACTTCGCGACCTATGGATTCGTAGTCGCGCATCTTACCACTTGACCATGGAGGCTGTCTATGAAGTCGTCTACGCGGTTGGCCAGGATATTTACAAGGTCATCTTGAAGTGGCATGTCACTCTTAACGGCCTTTTGATCCCTATAGATGCTGGTAGTACTCTAAAAAAGTACATTGAGACAGTGTAGAAAGACGGTCGTGTTGTTATGGTTGTCAACTTATCACGATTCTTCTCATTTTATTAATTAATTCAAAATTTTTGGAGTTATGGGGGAACTAATGCCTCCTGTTCTCTGTCATCTCAAGTAAGGTAACTGCTGAGAATTTATTGACCGCTAGACGGCGAAAACTAAATTTAATGGTTGTGTGTGTGGGTTGTATTTTCAAAGTGGGAAGTATACCTTTTTATAAAAAAAATATTTTCACTTTATTTCAGCTACGAAGCTAAAATGTACCGAGAATCACCGTTTAACCGGAACCGTTCAAATGTCAAAAAACCCAAATGGCGCTGATTTTGAAAATTTGTTTTCCTAAGCTGACTTAACTTTATTCGTAACGAGACACCGATTCAAACTTAATAATGTTGGATCGTTTTGTGTTATTTTTCTACTTATAAACATTCTTTTTTTAAGAATTACCAGTGTTTCATGTACCAGACAAGGCCACTTTTAGACAGCGGAAAAGCGCAGCATAAAGCACCCATTCAAAGCGTAATACTCTTTATATTACTCTCCTTTGCGCTTCGGAGATCACGTTTTATCTTAATCACTCGGCGTGGGCTGTAGAACGGAGGCTGCGGTAGGAAACTATCAAAATAACAAAGGCTTTTAGCCGCCCGGAGGCTCGCCGTAGTTCGCGTAGATAAGGACTTAAAAAATATTTATACATAGAATTTAAAACCAAAATAAAATCGAAAAAAACCTTGAAAACGAATAAAACAAGGACGGTAAAATTAAACAAAAACATAGTAATGGGTAAAAAAATTCGGCCTCTGTTTTAAATTTACGATTTTTTATTATATTTCAAATAAACTTTTGAACAAAAATTTGTTCCGCAAAAAATATCACAACTGTTCGAGTAGGTAAAATTTTATAAGCTCGCAGGTATAATGATTTTATCGACAAAATTTACCTAGATATTTTTTTTTATTTCCTCCAATAATGCAATGCTAATGTAGGCATAAGGAATAGGAATGAAAAAGTTACACTTAGATGGTTTGGCATGAAGAAGTAAACAATTAAAGGAGTGTGAGAAGAATGTGTGACATAAACATAAATGGTAAAAGAATTCGGGGATGTCCAAGGAAGACATGGCACGATCAAGTGAATCAAATACTCGAGTTGGGCTATGTCAAGAGTAAGAATAACAAAATAGTATGTATGAGACGATGTATGAATTGGAATGAAACAAGGAGTGTGTGCCAAGACAGAGCTATGTGGTTATCCATCCTCTCAGCCAACCCCTGCATAAAAAGAGCGTGATGGTTAGTTATTTAGTTAGTTAGTTTTACACCCAGAGTTTCAGGCTAATTAAACCCAATTTAGAGCCAAAAAGTCAATACACGTGTCATGACCAATTCTCAAACACGTGTGGGCATAAATATTTCATAACAATGTTTGAAATTCTACCTCACAATTCGTCAGATTGTACGAAATAATATTATTCAAATTATTCACAAATGGTGTCAAAAATGGGGGAATTACATCAATTTTAGTTTTACATAAAAGTTTCATATCAAAGTTTAGCCGTACAATTGTACACCAGGTTGGATTGTACCAGACATTTTCAAAATTATTTTCATTTTGGCGTCAAAGGGGGCGAGCTACTTCAATTTACGTTCTACACTCGAAAACAATACGGTATTGTTAAAATGCAAATTTTCTTTTATACAATTTCGCTGACATGCGCCTGAAATCGAGTCCGCCCTAAAGGCCACAGTGGGCATTTAATTTGAGTGCGTGAAAATTTACATTTGCGGTAAAGGTTATATACCATTCTTTATGGAGGTTATTAAGCTAGACGTATCTATTTGGACATTGAAGGCATTACATAATATTACATGAACTATTTTGTGTACGTACTATTAATACAAATTTTCGGATTTCCTTTTTGCTTTGCAAATTTTACTAACAGACAGTATTTTTTTGTTGTTTTTTTACGACTTTTTTTAATTGAACAGTGTAAATATATTTACTCTATTTATATTTTCCGAAAATTCTTATTTTTGAAAATCTAGTCGCTATATACGCTCTACGCACATCCATCAAATTGACAGATTTGGTAATGTAACGCTTTTAAATTTGTCCCATTTGTAAAATGATTACTTTTAAGACAAAAACAATCATACTGTAACAATTTGTCTGAAGCAATGAAAAAAAAATGTCATAGGTGTAAAAGTTATTTTGTTTCAAAACCAAATTACAAATAAGCGTTCGTTGCGTAACACTTTCGGCGCATTATGATTTATGGGGCAGTAAAAAAGGTCTCTTTGAGGGTAGAAGTCTGGCGATGTTGACCATACGGTTGCATTAGTGCAAGTAAATAAAACCGTCTTCAGTTTTAGAGTTGTAGTCAGTGCGTGAAGACGTGAAGTCTAATTTCAGTTAAATAAAACATTTGTAAGCGGTATTTGTGTTTATCCGTCAATTTAACGGATGCCCGTAGAAAAAGGTATATAAAAATGCCCGTAAACCTAGTGTAAAGCTCATTTTGACTACGAGTACGTATAAACGTACGTGATAACACCTAAGCTGCAACAACGGAATAAAACTTCATACACTATTAAATAGATTTCTACTTTGATCAACTAGAATGATGGGCAATATTTTTCTTTTTATTTTTTTTACCTTCTTTATTTTATTTATCTTTTCTCTCTTATCGGAGGTTGATTTCCACCCTGCAGGCTGCTACTTACGTTTTTCTCTCATCTTTTTCTGAATTATCAGTTCTCTGATCTTGCATTTTCCGTCCCCCTATGATTTTAACAAGATATTGGAGTTTTCTTATGACAGCCTCCATGATCTAGTGGTAAGACTTTCGACTACGAACCCAAAAGTCACAGGTTCAATCCCAGCGTGCGCAAATAACTTTATCTATCTAATATGTGTCATAATACATTTCGTTTATATAAAATAATGCAAAGTATATTATCGGGGTGTTCTGGAGTGGTAGATACTTTAAGTATCGCCTTGGTGAAATACCACCTTTCAGAATCGAAACCTTGTTTAAAAATGGCTTTGACCGTGTTTGGTGTCTAACTATCATCTTCCTCATCTATTTCCTCTCTCCACTACCTTCAACCTCACAACACACCCCAATCAAGGATTCCATAGTCTCACTGGCTCTAGACGTTTGGGAGCAATTAGGACTCTTGTGCGGTATTTGCTATTAAAAAAACGTTGCATGCATTTATACTTCTTCGTCATTTGACGAAATCCTCCAAAATGAGTAAGATGAACACGTGGTTTTAATACATAAGCAAAGTGTTATTCTTTATTTGAAAATAATAAGTCTTATCAACTAAAAGGAGTTGTTGCAAGGCGGTTGATTGGTGACTAGCTTTGCCATGCATCGAAATATGTTGTTATTTACAACCGTCGCTTCGCTTGTATTGCAATTGATCATTGCTGACACAGGTAGTTCGCCACTCACGATAATAATAAATATTAGTTTGTCTTAATCGTTGCAGGGAGTATTATGGCACAGAATACACAGACTGCTAGAAGCAGTCGATATTTGAATTGCCGTGTTGTTTGTTAATGTTTTTTGTATGAGCTGCAGTTTGCTATGCAGATTCAACTTAAATCTGCTAATATCAACTGATTGTAACAGTCCATGTATTTCCAACCTTAACCTCTCTATAGATAGTAATAAAAAAATGTGCATAATCCTAAAATTTCTTATCCATATAAAGATACACTAAAACATTTTTCTTAAAATGGGACTTTTTAGGTTTGATCAGTTTGAATGATAATACTTCAATAATATAAGAAAAAAAATAACCATAACTAATAGAATATTGCCCTATACATACAATTTTTATGAAATATTAACAATTTAAAAAAAAAAAAATTGGTAAAAATTATATAGCGTCGCGCGATTCAATCCCAGAGTGGAAGATACTCTAAGTATCGCCCTGGTGTAAGACCATCATTCAAAATCGAATTTTAGCTTGAAATGGCTTTACGCCGTGTTTGGTGACCAGATCTTAATAGCCAGGTACTTCCCAAGCTTCCTCTTTCCTATCTCTTTCTCCTCCCCACTACCTTTAGCCTCACAACATACGCCAATTCGAGATGCCATAGTCTCACTGGCTCTTAACGGTTGAAAGCAGTTGGAACTCTTGTGCGGTTATAAAAAAATAAATAAAACACCTCAAGGGTACTCTATATTAATTTTTGTAATTATTATAAGTACGCCCTTTTTAAAAAGTTATTAATATAACTAATTTTTTTCAATGAAACGTTACACAGAAAAGACACATTAAATAAAATAAAAAGTGAGTTATATTACGAAAAATTAATATATTTTTTTAAATAAATACGACACAGAAAAAAAAAATGGGTTGCAATTGGTAACAGTTATTTTTTTAAAATTACAACAAGATCTATTGTTTTCTGAGGAGTGGGATTGTTAAAAATAAAATAAAAAGATTTTGGCAATTTAAATGGCATAGACGTTACTCCTGAACAGAGAAAAGTGTCCGAGATCAAGTCTCGGTCGCAACTTGATATTTAAATTTTTCGTTGAAAATGATGGAAATTGTTTAAATAATTGATTTTAAAATAAAAACAGAAAGATCTGATAAGTTAATTCTAAAATATAATAAAATTGTAATTCACATTAATTGTACAGTGGCGAATGAAGGTTTGTCGCCAAACCCTTATCCGGTTGGTCATCTCTTTGCTTTTCGTATTTTTGACCGTGGTGTACCTACTTGTAATAAATAGGTGTGTTTATTTTGAAAACTGCTAAAATAATTTATTGTAAAATAAACAGATAAATTTGCGTAGGGTATCTCATCCTGCAGCCCACGCGTTTTTGTTAGAAAAACTCCACTTTAATAAATCATTTTAAAAGGAAGTTCTGTCAAAAGGGGAAGTTTATTATCATTTTTTCAAAGCGAATGTGAAAAGGTTTTTTTTTATAATCACTGTGATCAAAAGCTACGTCGTGTACCTGAAGTGCAAAGTATAAAATTGAAACAAATAAAATTGAACAGGTACTTAACATTAACACAAATAATTGAATCATTGAAAAGCAGTAACGGTAAAATATTTCGAATAAAAATAAACATTTAAATTATTCCAGATAACTTCAAAGTTTTTTTTTTTTAATAAACCATTGTGATTCTGTTAAAACCTACATTTTTTAAAAATCAATTCGTACGGTTAATATGATTCAAATTTTTGTCACATTTGACATTGTCTCAATTCAACGATTAGAGCCATTTTTCAAAAAATTAATGGTCTCCGTTAAACGTGCTTTTTAGACCAGTTTTAGCTGTTATACAAAATGTAATCATCTGACAGACATAAAAACACAAACATTATGCTTTTTAGTTTATAACAACTTGTTAAAAAGCTCAAACGGACCGACGGGGATCGTTTGAATGTAAAAATAAAAACATAATGGCGCCTATCATTATTTTATTGTGACTATGTGAAATGTGACTAAGGTTTAAAACAACACGCACTATGTCAATTAGGCTCGGTTTTTCATTATGGTTGAAAATGTGATTTATAGCTGCCGTGGTTAAAGTAAAACATAAATTTAAATTAGAAATCATACTGGGAGTAACCTGGAATACGTTAAACTTTTTGATAGGTTGCTCTTTGCATCCAGATTTTCTTAAACCGAGTTTTAAAGGCAACTTAAAAACGATGTTTTAATTCCGAATGGGAATTCGGTTTAGAGCCTGGTACACAATAAGTTCATTGTATCCAAGACATCATATTGGTATCATTCTCCACTGTCCAGAATATCAAGACTTGTTAACTCAAGCCATGGTATTAAAATTATGGTACTATTGTGAATGATTTTCGTCATTCTTTACGACCCTTCCAAAATCTTAATAATAATAATTGGCTGATTTATATAGCACCGTTTTCGCTACGGATATATCACCTTAAGGGCGCTTTTGCCTTGTTTAAGCTTTGACTTAAATGTTCTTTCAAATATATGTTTTGTATTGCTTCATTAATATTATGTATGTGCCCTTCTTTCTCTGTTGATCTTTTTTCCCATTTCGTGTTATGTCTTTTTTGTAATTAAAGAATGGTCCGTTAGTTCATAAATAAATATAAATATTACCGAATATAATGTCTTTAAGTCAAATCTCATTGAACGTTTTTTTTATAAAGGATAGTACCACTTTCCTCATATCTTGTTGAGATTAAGAAATGTTTGCCTTGTCTGTTGTAATTATAACAGACTAGGCAGACTGTTTGAATGGAATATTATTTATGATGATTTGTCAGTTTTCTAGGAATCTACCTTAGAACCATCAAATGTTTTTAAAAAAACTCGTTGAATAACTAACATATTATTAATGGATGAAAATAAGCATTCATTTGATAGTCAAGTATTTACTACGCAAGTATTTTTCTTTGTGTCAATAACCCAATTTTTTTTTATGGGCTAAAACAAATTAACATTTTAACTATAAATATGTTCCTTTGTTAGTGTGTACGTATGTATGAATGTGAATTTTTCCAATTAAGAGCTTGTTTTTTGAAATTTTCAAATTTAAAGCCTAACTTTAATATATTTTAGCAGACATTATTCGATATTTGAAATGGGTGGATTATAGTAACTAATATTTTTTCTTAGCAAAGTCAACATTACATCTCGTAATTTTTTACGGGCAACAACTAGTAAAATAATAGTTACCTGTTATAAGTGATAAATTTGGTAATTTATATTTTTTTCCTTGAAATTTTGAGCTTAGTCGTTAAGTGCTAAAATACGCATTTCAATTAGAATGATCTGTTGGTTTATGACAAGTAATCTCGCATTATTCGACCTTCATCTGGTTGAAAATACAAATGAAATTATTCTGTTTGCTTATATTCAACCGATTTATATTCTAATAAGGAGCTTTCAAAGACATGACTGGCTTCTATAATTTTCATACCGAGACCAGCGTTTAGACCAAATCATGTTATTATACCGTGCAAATACCCAAATTAGCATCCAACCTGCGCTCAATGATGAAAATACTACATTTGTTTATTAAATATATTTTAAAGCAGCATCTACACAAACCATCATGATTTTCTTCATAAGTATGTACATACGCGCTAGTGTGAATTTTTCAAAGTTGAAATGACCGATGTATTCAGAAAATGAATCGAACTAATTTATTTTTTATCAAATCCCTACCTACCCAATTAATTACATACCTACGTATAATGTATTGAAGCAAACGTTATTCTATATTTGAAATTGGTTGATTTAAGGGACTAAAATTTAAAAAAAAGCAATTTGGAAAAATCGATATTTGAAACTCATTTAAAAATCGAACGGATTTGATATTCATTTATTTAAAAGAAAACGTATGTACTGAAAAAAAGGGCCATTGTCCAATTACAAAACAAAAACAAAAACAAAACACGAAATGGGGAAAAAAATATACATTTGAAAGAGCATTCAACATAAAAAAATTTTTTTATTTTTTTTTTTTTAGCACATTTGTAGAACTCCATTTTAAACGCGTTTGATAGTTTGTCTGAAAAACAGTGTGAAAATATACATTTCAAAAAACATTCAATTCAAAGTCTGAACATGGTATTGGTAGAGTCGTAATGAATGACGAAAAATCTTAAGACTGGTACCGAAAATTTCAAGACCATGGCTTGAGTTAAAAGTCTCGACGTTCTGGACAGTAAAGGATGATACCCATAATAAGTAGAGTGATGATTAAGGAACAGGAATTTATTGTTTCTAAGTTGACGGCAAGAAATATGATATGATTCGACTAAAGCATTAGATTCACTTGACTGTGCTTTGTATTTTCAAGATTCGATTTATTTAATTTTAATTCTATTTACACATTTTCTGCCTTCATCAAAAATAATAATTATAGTTCAATATAGTCACAAAATTATAACAACGCTAAGCAAGGTCATCTTTAACAAAATATCAATTGTAACTGCTATCGTTTTAGTTTGTTTTCTCGAATTGCTGTTTTTCATCCCCTTCAATTAAGGAATCTACCAAGAAAGGTTGTATTTTGTCCAACCGACCCATTAATTCAGCGTTCATTGAATCCATTAATATGAAACACTCCACTTGGAATGTGGGGCGACAGAATGGCGCCGTAAATAAGGGTGGTATTTGCATGCACCCTCGCGGAAGGATGAAAAATAATGGATCCCTTCAGTCGTACATTTATTGTGAACACCACAACCTTTGTTTTGCAACGTTGGCGGGAAACGCAAAAAGAGGCTTTCGGAAGGCTTAGGAACTGTCAGGGAGTCAAATAAAGAGGCTTAAAAGGGATATAAGGTTCATTCACGATTCAAGGTCATGTCGATTCTCCTGATGTATGACGTCACAAAGCAAATGATACCATTACAATGTCACTGTTGTTTAATACACAAAAAGTACTCGTACATAGTACACAAAAAGTACGTTAAATGTAAAATGTCAAAAATAAATCTGTTTACTAACGTTACAATAATTTTACAATTTTACTTTGAGCTGATACATACCTGTTTTAAGGGTTAGCACTCAAAAATACGAAGTTTTCGGCTTTTTAGTACAAGCAAAACTAAAAATGATATATATCTGTTATTTCTATACGGGTAGTAAGAAAAATGTCTAAGGTTTCTAGTGAATATAATTTTAAAATGGTTATTTTAAAAATTCTAAATGCATACTGGAATCTTAGGTAGAACGGTAAAAAATATTGCTGCACCTTTTACTCACATTTAAGTATGTTTTTCATAAAATTTAAAGGATTACAGTTGACAAATTGTATTCACTGAACACTTCAGACGTTACCTGTAGAAAATTTCCAGATAAATCATTTGTAGTATTGCTTGTATTATAATGCTACAAAGTAACGTTTACTGTCATTTTTGAGTGCTGACTCTTAAAAAAAATACTATTTACTTTGTTTCATAGGACCAATAAATTATTGATTGTATATTTCGCTATCGAATTAAAAAAAAACCATTGATCAATTAATAATACGCATTTCCCATCGTGGATAAGCAAACAAAAAGCATGCATGCGATAGTTGTCAACGAGATACTACAGCAAAACAGTTCAGTTTGAAAAATTTGTCTCCAAATCAGTTGCATATCCTATCATGAACATTTTTACAATCCGACACTATATTTATGACGGTTTCCGTGGTCGAGTGATTGATGCTCGAACACGAATCCAAAGGTCAAGGGTTCTAATCCCAGCGTGCGCAAATAAAATTTACTACACATTCAATTCAATTTTACTACACATTCAATTCATGTTAAATAATGTTTAGTATATTTGCGATACATTCGAGTTGTAAATACTTAAAGTATCACCCCGGTAAAATGCAACCATTCAGAATCAAAACGTTACTTGGAATGGCTTTAGACGTGCTTAGTGACCAGATCTGAGTAGTCAGGTACTTCCCAACCTTCCTCTAACCCATCTCCTTCCCCTCGCCACTAACTTAAGCTTCACAAAATACTACAATTAGAGATGCCATAGTCCCACTGGTTCTTGTTGTTAAATACATATTTTTACAAATGAAAATACAATTGCATTAGATTTTCCTGTAGATACAAAGAGTAATATCACTTTGAAAATCGATATTTTTCAGCCGAACTGACGTAAAAAAACACAAATATTTATTAATCAACTTGCACCAAACTTAACGCAATGTGAAATATCTCTATGAAATGATTATTTTGTTGATGATCAATTGCAAGTTATTCAAATATGTGATTAACACGTTTAAAGAATAAAAACTCCTGAACATATTGTGATGAATGCCTGTGTTCTCTAGGACACACCGGCGCACTAGCGGTTAGTGGCAACTGGTAACAATCATTGTAAGATTATTTTTTTGATGGTGTATCAAAAGTGAAAACGTAACAAATTTTAGAGACATCCAAAGTAAAGTGACTTCCTCGATGCATTTTTCTATGGATTAATTATTAAGTTAACAAACAAATATTAGTCATTTAAATATGTGAATAACGATTTTTAAAGGATAAACACTCCTGAAAATATGATGATGAATGTCTGTGTCCTCTAAGACACATCATCACACTAGCGGTTAATGGCAACTGGTAACACGTATTGTAATTTTTTTGTTTGATCGTGTATTAGAAGTGATCATTTTAGAGATATCAAAAGTAAAGTGACTGCCTCGATGCCTTTTTATATGTATTAAATATTAAGTTAACAATCAAATGTAAGTCATTAAAATATGTGAACAACGATTTTTAAAGGACAAAAACTCCTGAAAATATGATGATGAATGCCTGTGTCCTCTAGGACACATCGTCACACTAGCGGTTAATGGCAACTGGTAACACATGTTGTAATTTTTTTGTTTGATCGTGTCTTAGAAGTGATCATTTTAGAGATATCCAAAGTAGAGTGACTGCCTCGATGCATTTAATTTGTAAGCCGTCGCCACTCTGTCGCGCCGTTACTGTCCTTGTGTTCACCGACGTTGTGTCTATTAATTAGATCTGTATTGTTCAAATTACAGGGGTGGGTACTGCTATATTATACTTACTTAAGATGACAGTGAATGTACAAAGCTTCTTGCTTCCTTACATACGTGGGTAGTCAATTATAAATAATCTTCTTTGTGAATACGAGTGGGAACTTTTTAAATATTGAATTGATATTCATTGAAATTATCAATTTTTCAAAAGAATCTTTTCGAATCCCCACCCACCTAATAAAGTACCTACCTTTTATTTATTTTTGCCGACATTACTCTTTACTTGAAATGGAACTAATATTCTTTATTGACAAGTTACACCGTGTTTTTTCACGGGTAACAACTAGTATAGTATTATATTTTGTTACTACAATTAATTTATTAAAGTGATACGCTTTATTCGAATATTATCTATCGTATTGTAGAAATGTTGAGCAGTGCCAGGAAATATTTGTCCCTCTTCCTGTGTCAACTGTGGTTAGAGGTGCATCAATGAGAAGATAATCTTTTCTACCCGGTGAGCGGGCTGCCTTTTGCTACCGGTCGGTAGCTGAGTGGACAAACGCGTCGGATTCCCACCCGGGCGTCGTGCGTTGAATTCCTCTGCCGGCTAAGTCGTCTATCATTGTACAAGCAACAATTTCCGCTTCTTATGATGGCAGTAGGAGTTTTTCAAATATTGTCAGGTTATTTGTAACCCGGGAATGTTTGTCTTTCTTTTTAGATTATAAAAAGGGTTTTTTTAATATGTTTATTTACAAGTACTGTTCGATCCAGAAACTGCGATTCAGTTTTGGAAAGACGTGATGAATTTAAGTGGACTGTAAAACGATGAAATACTTGGTGAATGATTGACTTTATTTGGAGAATAATGGGAAAAGTAGATATTACGCCAGTTTGCTCACCTGTTTCGGCGTCTGCGAGGGGGGCCCGACCAATCTGCCCGAGCGATGAAAGTTGAGTGGGGCGAATCCTCCAGAGACGGAGGCGAAGCGAAGGCGCCATCCCTGGGTGGGCCGAGCGATTGTAGACGAATGAGTGCGGTTGACTGCGGCGGGAATCTAATAACGCGCCGCTTTTGACGTCCTTGTCTTGTGTTTTGCCGGATGGTGGGGGGTTATCGGTTTTTCAACACACTTTTACGTAGTCATACAAATAGAACAAACTGGCAAAAGGTGAATGTAGGAACTGGACAAAAGGTATCAGGTTATGACCTATCAAATTGATGATTTTAGGATCCAACAAGTACTTTAAGTGAAATCTTATAGACTGTGTTTTTTGTGATTTTTGCAATCTTTTATTTAAGCCCACTTACCAAGGTTAGGGAGGGAATAAGATGTATTCGAATATTGATTATTGAAATTTTCAAACACCGGTTAGTAGCTGAGTGGACAAAGGCGTCGAATTTCCTACAGGGGTTCAATTCTTCTGCTAGCTTAGTCCTCCATTATTGCACAATAAACATCTTCCGCTGATTAAGATAGTAGTAAGAGTTTTTCAAATATTTTCAGGTTATTTGTAACCCGGGCATGTTTGTCACTCTTTTTTTTTTAAATATACATATTTTTGAAACAGAAAAATATAAATGAACATAAAAAGATTGATTGTAACTGAGACTCGAACTCGTGACTTCTGCTTTTTCCAGGAGCAACGCATCAACCAACTTTTCCAGTCCAATCAATTCAACAGTTAATATTACGATAAAACGTTAAGATATTATATAATCATTTCAATTTTTTTTTAATATTCGTATAATAAAAATGGATATTTCTGTCTGTGTTGTCATATTTTATTGCAATTTTGTTAGATAGCATTTTGCTGACCAACTAGCTGTTAGATAGAAAATCGGAAAAATTACGCTTGAAATAAAATTATTTATGCTCTTCAAGAAGAACGAGATTGTTAAAAATGAATTGGTTGAAATTAAAAAAAAAAAGGTTAATGCTCTACTCAAAAATAGAGTAGAGGTTCCGAGTTCATGTCTCGATTACAACCCATACTTGCAATTTTCTCTATTTTTTTTATTTTCATATTCTTTGAATAGGGTTAATAATCTTTAAAAAAATAATATACTTTGTATTATGTTGCTGTATTAGTCAACATTAGAGATTCCTAATTGACTTTTACACTATACCTATTAAGAGGTAGATAAAGAGTTATTAAAAGACCTCAAACTTATAATTATTTGTTAAGGTCACATGACATAATTAATTCCAGTAATTAAAATTTGATTTGGTGACAAAAATTGTTAGTTGGTACCTACAAAAAATCAATGAACTAAGCTTTTGAAATGCTGTGAAGGTTTAACCGCCAATTTTGAACACGTTTTGGGATTCAGAGGGGTTAAGGATTTTGAAAATAATGGGGAACTGTTTTGCCGATATCAAGTAGTCAACGCTTATGATTAATCTTCATTGAATAAATATTCCTTCACTAAAGAAGTTTTGCGAAAACTTTTATCCAAAATAGATTGGTGGCCTTAATGGCTCTCAGGTGTGGCAAGACATTACGAAAAGTAGTTATTCGTGTTTCTGCAAACTTAAAGTGCGTGGTTTCAATTAACTTTTTGGTTAATTTATTCAAATGTCTGTAATCTAATTCTCGCAAGCTGAGAAGAAGTCTGTTTTTCCATTTCAGCTGTTGTTTTAAAACTGGAATTAGTAAAATGAGAATTACTCTTCTGAATGTTTGAGGAGATTAGAGTTAACGCTATGGGATGTATGTAATTAGCAATTAGGGAAAATAAAAGTAAGTACCTACCTAACAAAGTAATTATTACTATGGAAACTTGTAAGTATTTTATACATAACGCAACGTACAAGGTACAAAACAGCTTTGTGTTCCAACAGCTATCCATAATAAAGTGTGGATTTAGTCTCACGTTAGAAACAATATATTGCTTAATGTTTGCGTGAAGTTGAATTTGATTTTGCTAGTTGGGAGAAATATTGTAAAATGGTCAAACCTACCACTTGCTTTCAAAATTCTATTTTCGCAACGTGATACACCTGTGATTGCCAACAAACAGGATAAAACCGCCGACAAAAACGAAACATGTTTGTCGAAAAAGTGTATTTCAAACTTTAGACAGAGTTAGGGTTTGAACAATATTTAGCCGTTGCAGACAACTACCGTAAAAGCATTTTTTCGACAGATGAGTGTAGAGTTTTAATGTGTTTTACGTGCTCGTTGGATGGACATTGTCAGTACAGAACAAGAGGAATTATGTGTGTCAACGGTACGAAAGGAGATACTGTACCCATCTAATAAGTTACTACTACAGAATAAAATAAAGTATTCTTTTTTTTATAAGATAGGATAAAGGAAACAAGAAATAAATTTATGAAATTAAAAGTAGGAGAATCTGAAAACTTTTTATTTTACTTAAGACCTTTTTTCCTTGAGTACAAAATTACCTAAATTAATAGAGCAATGCTCTTTGTCACCTAGAATTTTATATAATTTTTCAATGTTTGCCTAACTCGCTCACAAAACACCCGTTTAAAGAAGAATAAATAAAAACCTACATGTTTGTGAAAATGCATTATTTCAACCTCGACTTAGATACTGTATAAGATACGTTATATTTTAACATATCATGATGTCATTTATAAAACAAAAGTATAACCACGTTTCTTCAAATGCAATAAATAAAAGAAACATTATTAGTTGTAATTAGTTGAAACATGTGCGGATTTTTTAATGAGGGTATTTAATGGTAGCGCCATATTTCATTTAACTGGTCTCTGAAATGTTAAAAAAACACTTTAAAACCTTTTTTTCTTTCCTGACTTTTTTTTTCAACTGCTTTTATTATCAACTCGTATCAAATCCCTGCAAATTATTATTGAAATTATTAAATACGAATATGTCTTAGCACAACCATGTACAATGTAGCTACCCACCTTAAGGCTCAGCACCCAAAACAGCGCTTAACGTCGCTTGGTAGCATTCTAATACAAGGAAAATTTCACATGATTTATCTTCAAATTCTACATGAGCAGTTAGAAAAATGTCTAAGGTTTCCAGTGAATACTAATTTTAAGCTGTAATCTTTTGAATGCAATAAAAAAACGTACTTAAATGAGAGTAAAAAGTGCAGTTTGAAAACCACCGCAGTCATTTTCGAACGTCATACCTGAAATTCTAGTATGCATTTCACATAACAATAATAATAATTTTATTCTAGAAGGTATGCAGGTATAGTGCAATGCAATTACGTTCCAAAATTAAAAATTAAAATTAAAAAAATTATCGAACCACAAATACAAAATAACAATACATAAAACAAAAGTAAGAGTTGTAATATACTCGTATATTATGCAATAAAAACATTAAGAAATCCTTTTTTTTAATGAATTAAATCAAAATTAAACATAATAATACAAATATTATAGAGTTTTAAAGATTACAGTAAAATAATGTTATTCACAGGAAACCTTAGATATTTCCCTACCTACTCAAATACAACCCACTTCCTCTTACAAGACTCTTTCTGGCGTTCTGTACTACCCTATATACGTGCGAGTTCTGGACCAATTTTAAGAAAGAGTAGCATGGAAAGGCTCCTCATGAAATCCCGTCAGATCCCGAATTCTAGCATAGAAGCGCATCTGAGTAAGTTATTGCCCCCCATCAATCTTAACGCTGCCAGGATGGACTCTTCTTGGTGGCCTTTAGCAGAAATGAGACCCAATATCTTTCATTTATATTTTTTACATGTATTACTTAAAAAACAATTCTTAAGAATTTGTGTTTTTTATATTTTTCTTTATTATTATTATTGTGTGTATTACAACTTCTATTTTATTATTATTAAAACAATATTTTATTATCAATTATGGAATGTGTTGCATTGCACTACTCCTGCACACCTTCTGGAATAAAACTTTATTTTATTATTATTGCAATCAACAGATACCTCATTTGTAGTATTGCTTGTTAAAGATAGTCAAAAATACACTATTTTTGGTTTTCTAGTACAAGCAAAAGTAAAAATTATTTGTCTATTATTTCTTTACAGATAGTTAGAAATATGTTTAAGGTTTCCAATAAATACAATTGTCAAACAGTAATCTTTTGGTTTTTTTATGAAATTCATACTTGAATTTTAGGTAAAACGTTCAAAAATGCTTTCGCTGGGTTTTAAACTACGCCTTTTACTGAAATTTTTGTATTTTTTTCATAGAATTTAAAAAGAACGACAGTTGAAAAATTGTATTTAGAGGAAACTACAGACATTTTTCTAACTTCTCATGTAGAATCTATAGATAAATTATGTGTAGTATTGCTTGAATTAGAATGCTAAAAATTGACGTTTGGAGCCATTTTGGGTGCTGAGGCTTAATACTAATTTGTAGTTAAATGTGCGTAAAGCATCATTAGAAATGTGATAAATGACCCTGCAATGAATTAAGGTCATCAAAATAGCAAAAGGTATAAGAAACCTGGAGGGAATGAGTGAGGAGGAAAAAGAAATGAAATTGATGATGACGACAGACAGTCTAATAATATCGTTTTATCAAAATAACAATACTTTCACCACTGAGACAGTAATACATTGCGTTAGTTGTCGGTCTGAGCGATAGACGTTCCTTCGAAACTATTATTATTTGTCTTGTCCTGAACAACGAAGTAGTTAAGCGTTCGGGGTTTGAAACTTGGATGGGGTGAACTGGCGTGGATTGAAACCATCTCGCATAAATGTACCTATATTATATAGGGTGTCTTGGAAAACAGAAGCATGTTTTACAGGGTGATTAAGATTAAATGCATTCACCATGCATATTAATTCGCACCCTCAAGCGCATTGTCACACTGAATTGCGTTACACGTTGCTTGTCATGTTTAATGGCTAGTGATTTGATTATCATAAAACTTAAGATGTTATGAAAATGAAATAATTACTTCGTATAAGACTAGAGATTTTATTTTCATTTTTATAACCGACCAGTTTTGCTTAGCCTAATAATCTTCGCCAATCATCTAATTTAAAAATATCATACCTTCGAAAAAACCACCGGTGCTCATATTCTCCATAAAAATGGTCATGGCAATAGATTAAATAATTTACAAGCCCTAGAAATAAAGAAAGCCATTAAAATAATAATTATATTTTTAATAATCAGTTAAATTCGTCCAGTATTCCAATATTGGGTATATTTCTCGTAAATTCATAAAAAATCTCATTATTCTTTTATCACGTTCTCAGTTAACGTTTTGCTTCTTTTATTTCATATTATTTGTCTCATTCTCTCTGTTGCTTTGTTATAATTTAAATGTAATTCTTCTGTTTTCCTACAGTTCTCTTCTTTATTATTTCATATTGTGTTTTCCCTCTGTATGTATGCGTATATAAAACAACTTCAACAACAATTTATTGAATTCATACAAAATAATATAAAGTATATTTGAGGCACATTCCAGGGTGGTAGATCCTATAAATATCACTCAGTTGAAAGAACACCATTCAGAATCAAAACGTTGCTTAAAATTGTTTTAGCCATTTTTGATGACCAGATGTTGATAGCCAGGTACATCCCAACCTTCCTCTTTTCCATCTCCTTCCCCTCTCCACTACCTTCAACCTCGCAATCTACCCCTATTACGGGTGCCATCTCTCTAGACGGTTGAGAGTAAAAAAGACTCTTGTGCGGTATTAACTAAAAAAAGCCTATGATTTGATAAGAGTGCTTTAAGAAAAAACGTTTTCTTAATTTATATTTTAAGTATTTTATCTTTTTGTGATAATTTCTGGTTACTGTGGAGATAACAAATTTGTACTCTCAACCATCAATATTAATTGTACATTTGTCCATTCAGCTCTTCTTATTCAGGACGTCCAGTAAACTCTCAAAGTAAATAATAAACATCCGAATACACTACTCAAACAAGAAGACTATGCAGGGTGAAACAATGACGTCATGCTGTGGGTAAACAGCGGTGTTTGTGATTACCATGAAATGCTGAAACGTTGGAACAAACAAACAGTCCTTCGCTCATTACCATTCATTGGAGTTTATGTCCCTTCTGTGACCCGACGTAGGATATTGTTGGTTGTGAGGTATTTTCTAAGGAACATTAGTCATTTACAATGCTTGCTGTGTAGTGAAGAACTTCAAACATCATTAAATGATTCACATTAACAATATGCCTACATCAGTGTTACGATACAGCAGTATTCCAAGGGTTTACAGAAACGGTTTGTTCGTTTTCTGGACGTGTAGCTGGCGTATTTTTTTAAAATTTGTAAGTAAATATAACTAAAACTAACTAACTAACCATCACGCCGTTTCCCCGAAGTGGTAGACAGAGAGGACGGACTGGCATATAACTCTGTCTTGAAACAAACTCCTTTCTTTATTCACATTCATACATCGTCTCATACATATTCTTCTGTTATTCTGACTCTTTATATTACCCGATTCAAGTATTTGATTTATTTGATCGTGCCATGTCTTTCTCGGGCGTCCTCGACTTCTTCTTCTATTCACTTTTGCGTCATATATTCTTTTCACACTCCTTTTTTCGTTCATTCGCTCTACATGCCCAAATCATCCAGGCGTCCCTTTCTTGATCCTATTATATAATAATGAAATATGTTTGGGAAAATATATATGCTAGTTTTTCACAATGTAAATATGAATCTTTTGTAACGTAAGGTGCTAGTAAAAAGATGCTCCCTAATAATAAAATATAAATGGAAATGATAAAATATAAATGCAAGTGAATTACTAAAGAGGAGATGAAAAACATCTTAGGTTTTTTGTAATTGATCTTTAATTTCAAGATACCCGTGGAATTATTTTGTTTTATATTTTCGAAGAAGGCAATTACTTTGTGGTTTGACATATTACATGAAAATGAAATATTGACTTTGTATAAGACCACGGATTTAAATTATTTTTTTATGACCGACCGGTTTCGCATAGCCGTGGCACCATCAGGGAACAAAATTAAACTAAACAAAAAAATACGTAGTGTGTAGTTATATATACTCATTCATACAAAGGGAAAGAACAATATAAAATAAAATAAGAGAACAGTGAGAAAACAAAATATACCTAATATTGGACGGGTGGAAAATTTTAATTTATTATTACGAATGTGACTTTAAATTTTAATGACTTTCTTTATGTCTAGTGCTTTTAAATTATTACATATCTTGCCATGACCATGTTATGAAGAATGTGAGCACCGGTGCTTTTACTGAAGATTTTATTCGTAGTTATTTAACAATCAATTCATATTTTATTGTGTCAAATTGATTCAGATATTTTCAGGATCTAATACATACATTAATTGTTTTTTCACACACTTACGTACAATTAAGTAATCGCATGAACTTGCATTAACTATTTTATCCATAACTTTTAGATAATAAAATGGGAGATGTTAAAACAGTAGACCTATTGCTTATGTATTTATTTGTTAAATTTCATGGTTCAATAAAATTACCTCCTACGATAGATCATAAACTTTACAATACGGTTGACCTGACCCCTGTTAAAAACGAATCATTACTTTTTTTATATTACAGTGTTTTAGATAAGAATTTATTTGTTAAATAATAATTTTTTTTAAACTCTTTAAATGTAATATGCGTCAAAGAAAAATAATCCTTAACTCGTTAAAATACCCAATAAAGCCTACGTATTTAAAAAATCGAAAAAAAAAATAAATACGAGTAATTTAGTAAAAAAAAATCCCGGGATGTAACTTGATTCACAATTTAATCAGACACAACGATTAAAAATTAAATATTCACAGTGAAATGTTTTATTTTACCTACAACAATAAATTTAAAGTCATAAAAGTGCTTTTTTGACAAGCAGTCAGATCAACTAGAAGGTAAATATTTTTAGTTAAATTGCAAAATAAATTCTTTATTTTTGCGCATTAACATTAATATTGAAAGGTTTCACAAACAGTCACCAAGAAAACGCTTTTTTTTCGAAATCCCCCGCGTTGTAATAAATATGAAATGATGGCAAATAAAAAAAACTTCTGGTAATATGAAACCTTTGAATAAAAGCTCATATCGCAACATAGTGCCAGCAACTGAATTCGTTTTGTTTTTTGCCAGAGCTCAATAACAACATATGGTAACACCAAAAATCGTTTTAAAACAACCATTTATTTTATTTTTATGTTATTGAAAAGTGTTATTTCCAATTTTATTAACATAAAATAAGATGTAGAATATTTGTGGTAGGTTTCAGAGCAAAATATTCTCGCAGAATAACCTAGAGAATTATTTATTTATCAATTCACTGAAAAAATGTGTATGAAATAAAATGTATTTGCGCACGCTGGGCATTGAACCCGTGATCTCTGAATTCGTAGCAGAGGATCATTTCCGCTTGGCCACAGAAGGCGTCAGACTCATAAAAAACTATGCGGTACAGAGACATTAAATAAAGCAATATTATTTCTAATAATTTATTAAAATATCTATACTTGAAAACAAAAAGAAAGTCCTGCAAAAGTATTACATTTCGTAAATAAAATAATCGTAAAATATATTAAAGGTGGGTACTTAATCGCTTATCTGAATTTAAAACGATATTTTTAACATTTTCTCAACGTACTTTCACATTAATTTCCAAATTTGAAAAGGTCACACTCATACGTACGCACGTACTTACAATGGAGTTGTTTAATGAGTAATCAACCATCGTTAAAATGGACACATTACTATTGTGTATCTTTTGTCTTTTGCTGTGTTAGGGGACAAAGGAAAGAATTAATTCATGCAGGTCTGAAAAGGCCTGAATAAACAGAGGGTGGAAAGAATGCCAATAACTCATTCCACTTGGGCGCCATTTTGTGTAAAAACGAGTGTAAAGACTATTTCTTATGCCACCGGCATCGAGTGTAAACGGGTGACCCGATATGAATAGTTCCTCCGAGCAGGCTGCATTTTATTTCTTATAAAACTGGCTTAGCATACTTAAATTTCTTCTGTACATTAGAAATAGCAAAAGGTCTGTAGACAATATCAATTCAACGAACCGCCTTCCTTTGGCACACTTTGTCAAGTAGTCTGTGTTTCAGTAAAAAAAAGTGCGCTAAACGTTACTTTGTGGGATTATCTAAAACAGTACTACAAATGATTTATTAGTTAATATTATACCAGAAATCAGGGTAGTATCTAAGGTTTCCAGTAAATAAACTATTTAAAACTGTAATCTTTTACATTATATGAAACACGTACTAAAATGTCTATAATTTTTATTTTACAAATTAGGAATTATATTATTGACTCACCTTCTTTGTTGCAACTTATACAGTTCAACATTCCTTGCCGTAGACTCAGAAACAATGAATTGCTGTTACTCAATCATCACAATACTAATTATGTGTATCATTCTGAACGGAGAATAATTACCGACTTGATTTGCTTATACAAAATTATAAATTCAACGATTGACAGCCCTGAACTATTAAACTTGATTTTATTTCATGTTCCTAGCAAGACGATTACAAGGCAGTACCTACCGTACTATTGTAGCAATTCTGATTCAATCTCACAATTTAACACGCCTATGCGACGAATGTTGCATCTGGGAAACATATACTCCGATGTCACTGATATATTTAACACGTCAATATCAAACTATAAGTTTAATTTAGTACAGTGGTTGTTATCTGGTAGAGCCAAACTAATAGTTGGACCTATTACTTAAAATTATTCATTTCCTTTATTTTACAATATTTTTGAATATGTTATTAGCTATTTTTGTATCTGCTATTCAATAATCTTTATTTTATTATTTTTATTTTACACAATTCTTGCACTAATGAGCTTACTGTTTTGAAAAAAATAAATATTGAAATGTATGTAAAAGCCTAAAAAGGGCATAAATAAATAAATAAATTCTTCATTGTCCAGAATGTCGAGACTTGTTAACTCAAACCTTGACTTGACCTTTGATTTGATTTAAATATACTAATGTATATTTTTGTCATCGATTCATTAAAATATTATGTACGAGTTTGTGTTGTTCTTTCTCTGTTGCTCTTTTTACACATTAATGTTTTTTTTTTATAATCGGACAATAGTCCGTTAGTATTTTAAAAAAAAATATATAAATAAGCTTTGAAAACTAGCTAAGATGTTTTCGAACGCTTTACCTAAAATTCTAAAATGTATGTCATATAGAATCGAAAAGATTCAAGCTGAAAAGTTTATTTGCCAGAAACCTTAGACATTTTCCATACTACGCGCATACAAATGACAAATGAATTATTTGAATTATTGTTTGTATTAGAATCCTACAAAGTGTGTATTTTTTAGTGCTGACCTTGCCTCAAACAAAGTAAGGTTTACATTCCTTATGTTAATTTTAAAACTGCTTTTAATGAGAAGATTATTCGATACTCCCATTTCTTACATCTTATAACTAACGATGATTTATTTGACTGTTTTTTTTTACACTGACGATTTTGGGTGATATAAAGGTATATTTTTACAAGCCAAGCAAAACCTTCCCGAGTCAGAACATGTTGCTTTATTCTTAAGCCTATAAAAGGAGAGCGAGAAAATTATGGTACCTAACGTTATAGTGAATATTACATGAGAAAGGTAATGGAAAGAGTGAGTGGAGGGATAAAACTACCTGCCTAATCAAATCTAGTCACTTTGTATAACTTAAGTAATTACGAATGTTATTAATTATTTCGCTCCAACGCACGTAAATAATTTCGACAGTGTTTGATGTAGACATATATGAGTAAGCAGGCCTTTCTTACATGCTGCTGTTCACATATTATAAATATCAGTCATTTGTCACGTTAGCGCCAACCTCTAATAGGGAATGGGCAAGGGGTAGATTTATGTCATGTAACATTTGGCACTCCATTTGACTTTTTACCTTACCGTTAATTTCTCATTATTTCAAAGAGATGTCTGGTTTTGAGATAATTTATTGTCAGAGTAGGTCAATTGTGAGTACATGTAAACATTGAAATATATGTTAAGGTATAAGCTTTTCACGTTTGAGGTTTTTTCGTTCTCTTCAATAACGTTTTACGAATCGAGTTTGCTGTATGCTGTTTTCGTGTGTTTGTGGGTGACATTTGAGGATGCTGTGTGGACGGTCTTTTTGAGGAAAGGAAGGAGTAAAGCTGGGTCTTGAAAAGGCCCATGTTGAAGGAGGGAGAAAACACACAGGCTGGCAAGTCGTTACACAGCCGAGCTATTAAACACAAAAAACGAGTCGTAAAAGCAACTCGTTCTCATGTATTGAATGTCAACCGTGTACAAATGTAGGGCGTGCGTTTGGCATGTTTCCCGAATATGTACTAGTGTCAAAAGGATCAATGACGCAAGTTCCTTGGAACATCTTCCATTGAAATACCGGTAGAACAAGGACAGAATGTACACCTAACGCCTCTGCTTCAAAGACTACAATCCGTTTGTTATAATAAGACGAAAAAAAAAACAGTATTTGTTACCCACGTTATCAATAATATTCAGAAACAGTATACGTTTTTTCTCTTTCAATTCATATTATCTGTCTCTTTCTCTCTGTTCTTTTGTTATTATTTTTTTTACTCACTGTTATATTATTTTGTTTTATATTGTGTTCTCCCTCTGTACGTATATATAATCGCACACTATGTTTTGTTTTGTTTAATTTTATATCCTGATGATGCTTAGGCTTAGCGAAACTGGTCAGTCCGAAAAATTAAAATGAAATCTATGGTCTTCTACAAAGGTATTTTTACAATTTCATTAAATATTCGGAAAGTTTATTTTGTGAGTCCAAGCAATTGTTTTCCCCAAACTCGATTTCAAACAGCTATAAAAATAAGCGTTGGATACAAAAGTTAGCTTTTACAGCCTATTATTTGAAAAAGAATAGCACTCAAACCATATCCATAATGCTTTGCACTCGAGATATACAGGATCTTCCACTCACCAGCCGTATCCACCACAAGAGGTGAGTTTTACAAAGTTCCATAAAAATTTCTCCCTTTTATGTCAAAACGATAAAAGATTGATACGATAAAACTTTGCAGCCTTCAGCGGAATTTTGGCAAATTCCATCTTTACAATCGTTGCCAGTTTACGTGGATGCCCTTTCAAAACCGTTGTGTTGTGTATAGATCGTTTTTTGGGCCTATTACCCTTTCGGAGTTGAATGGCGCACACTACGAGATAAATACATTTCGTTAGAACGGTTATATGTCTCGCACTCTGCGACACATTGGGTAAGTGTGTTCGTAATAAGTTTTGTTAAACAAAGCTTAATTTACTAAATAGTTTATTCCGTCAACATCTTATTTTTGTTTAACCTTCGGTGCATTTTTGTGTTTACCTGCCTAAATAGTCTTTACTAAATAAACTATAAATGTCTTGTTCAATGTTAATATATGAGACATGTTCGTCACCGAAAAGGCAAAAGGGTCAAGCGACACTTTGGTCAAAAATATTTTAAATGTGCAGTTATGATCAGTTTTTTTTTGCATATGTGGCAGTATATCCTCTCTAACTAAGTAGTTAAATATCACAAGGGTGGGCTTGTGATATTTAACTACTTAGTTAGTAAAATAATTATTTTTTACAGATCAAAAGGCAGAAGGCTATACTGCCACACAGCTTTGTCTCGGCACATACTCCTTGATTGATATTCATACCATATCAATAAGCTCTCATGCGGAACAGTATCGTCACTGAGCGGATCCGGACGTTGGTGTGAATTCAGTTTTAGCCCTCTAAAATATATTCACGATTCTTAAAAAGGCTTGAATCAAGCGACACAAGCTTAGGACTTTTTTTAGCTGTTTGTTGCTTATTAAGTTACTTGAGTTTTTTTTAATTCAACAAGTACGTATGACTAATTAATTTTTTGTAAAAGAAAAAAAAAATAGTGTTTAAATTAAGTGCTCTGGTGTAAACTTCCCGAAATGGCGCTTCAGGCATTTTGCCTTATTACCTTGATGTTATGATCTTACTGTCGCAAATTTATATACCAGTGTTATGTTTGACTTTTTCGGAGTATATTACAAAATGAAATGTTAGTATAAAATGTTATCTTAGCGATGTATATATATATTTTTATATTTATATTTACTTTAATTTAATCCACTGTTGTAAACTTTTCATCATACTTGACAAGTGTAAACTACGCCAGAAACAAAATAAAGTCCCGGAAAACGTTTAATATTAGTCCTTTTTTTTAAGACTCTCGCGGAGGAAAATATGGTCTATTGTCTCGAAATTGTAGCACTGAATCTAATGCATTTTTTTTGTAAAATTTGATAAGTCTGATACTTTAAACTCAAAACTCGAGAAAAAATATCTTTACTTGACGAGGTTTGGTACCTTTCAGAATACAGAATACCAAGAAATTATAAAGTTTTGTATCGAGGAAGTGAAATTTATATTTTTTAACGTGTTATGTGTAAACTTTTGCAAATAATAATAGTAACAGTAAATTTACAAAATATTTTTGCTATGGTCCACCTCAATTCTGTTTAACTTACAATTATTTTGTTTGTGTTATGATATTTTTCGAATATGTTAATTTGTCATTTTGGGCTAATTCGTTTTTTTTTCAATGTGTGCGGCTTTCACCTTTTAAGGTTGTTTTTGGCAATGGTTTCAAAATATCGAGGAAGAAATGGTTTAATCATATTTTGATATTATTTGAATTGGCAAATTACACAATAATATGGAAAATTGGGGTCGAGTCTAGATAGAGAGGGACAATTCAAAAAACGTACGATTTAAATATACCACTTTTAGATCACTTTGGGGTGTGAACGCACCGTAGTCGAGTGGTTAAGATCCTTGGGTTTATATTAGGAAGGTCAGAGTTTGAAACCGGGCATGCGTAAATGAACTGTCTGTTTGTGACTACAAATCCAAAGGTGGAGGATTCAAACCCGGCGTGCGCCAATAACTTTTATTTATTTAATATGTGTCATAATACATTTCATTTATATAAAAATTATGTAAGGTTTATTTGCGGCACGTTCTAGAGTGGAAGATACTCTAATTATCGCCCTGGTGAAAGACTACCATTCAGAATCGAAACGTTGCTTGAAATAGCTTTAGCCGTGTTTAGTGACCAGATTTGAATAGCCAGGTACTTCCCAACCTTCATTTTACCTATCTCCTTTCCCTCGCTATTACCTTCAGTCACACAACATACCCCAATTGGGGATGCCCTAGCCTCACTAGCTCTAGACTGTCGGGAACAGTTGGGACTCTAGTACGGTATTCGTTTTTACTATTGTACTGGTGAAAGACAACCGTTAAGAAGCGAAGCGTTTTTTTAAATTACTTTAGTTGGGTTTTGTGACAAAATCTTAATAGCTAGGTACTTTTAATCTTCCTTGTTCCTATTTTTTTCTCTCTCCCCAATCTTTTTTACCTCATAATATACCTCAATTAGGGATGGTATTATCCCACTAGCTCCGGGTAGTCAGGACTCTTAAGCCGTATTAATATAAAATATAAATACCCCGACCTTTCTTTTCACTACCTTCCTCCCCATCTTAATCCTTTCTGCTTCACAACATACCTTAATTAAGGATTCCATTGTCCTACTGGTTCCGGACACTTTTGAACAAAAATAATGTTCAACACAAATGTCGGTAAATACATATATCTATATTATTATTCAATAGTCGACTAACCTTGTGAGGCATATATTTTTAGAGCCACTGAGACTATGGCAACCCCAATTGTGATATTTTGTGAGGCTAAAAGTAGTAGAGAGGGGATAGAGATGGGGAAGAGGAAGATTGGTAAGTATCTGGGTATTCAGATCTGGTAACAAAACACGGCTTAAACCATTTAAATCAAGTAACGTTTCGATTCTGAATGGTGGTCTTTCACCAGGGCGATACTTAGAGTATCTACCATTCTGGAACATGTCGCAAATATATTTCATCTTATTTAATTTGAAATAGCTATGCTATGACACATATTAATTAAATAAAAGTTTTTTGCGCACGCCGGGTTTGAACCCGAGACCTTTTGATCCGTATTCAAGCGTCTTGCACAATAATTTGGTGGCATACGTTTAACGGACTAGGCCATCAACTCTTACTCGTACTTTTTTTCCTTATGCCATGCAGTCGTTCAATTTAGAACGTATTTATTTATTATTGCGTGAGGAAAAACTTCAAAATCTAACATAAATGTCTTAAATTAATTTTACAAAAGCAGTTTTCAAGAAAAATTCACTAAAAGAAAAATGTATTGAACTTCGCGGGATATTTTTTTTTAACTTTCCAAAATCGCAACATGCATAAATGTCTATCTAATGTATTTAATCATTTCTGTATTACTTCGCCTTAATAATGATATAATTTAAAATAATAATATGCAAGCTGTATAAAATGAAACATATTTAATTTTATAACTTTAAATTTTTAGGTTACCGAGTAAAAAAACCTATTAAATATGAAAAGCAATTAAATCACGTAAAACAGTTTTACTATTTATTTTTTGTTTTAGGTTTTTAAATTTTATTTAAACAATAATTATTATTATTTTAAATTAAAAAAAAAATAATTTTAGTTAAAAGCTCTGAGATGTTATTATTTTTTAAACCGATCTACTATTTTCTCCAAACTCTACTTTGTGGTTAAATTCTATAAATATTCTATTTTTTACAGGATACTTAGTAAGCCTAGACTCGTTTGCGGTCATTAATGCAAGTCTGCGATCTAAATAGTTTAAATATTGCTCTGATACAAGCTGTCACTGAAACTCTAGTAATTGATTACTCAAACATGTCCATACAACTTTATTCAGAAAGCAATTTTAAATAGATTACCAACTTTGACAACAGTATCATAATATCGTGGCCAACTTTCGATCTAGACATTGTAAAACTTGGTTTAATTACTACCATTAAAATATTATATCATATAAAACACAACACCCTTAAAATAAAGAGCTTAGTTTATAGTTTTTGAATAAATAATTTGAGTTATTTGGTTACGAAATTTGGTATTTTTTTTAATAAATCTTATTTAATCGTGAGTGGTAGATACTTTAAGTACCACCCTGGTAAAAAAAACACCATTTAAAATCTAAAAGTTGCTTGAAATGGCTATAGGCGTGTTTGATAACCAGATCTGAACGACCAGGTACTTTCCAACCATCCTCTTCCCCATCTTTTTCTCTTACCCACTTCATTCAGCCTCACAACATACCCTAATTTGGGAGTGCCATAGTCTCACTGACTTTAGACCATTAAGATAAGTTGGGACTCTTGTGCTTTATAAAAACTATAACGTTTAACTATAAAAAAAATGTACATAATTATTTATTTTATTGGCAAAAGGGCAGATTTGGTTTTTTTTTTTAATTCATATAAAGGTTCAGCGGGTTTTGACATTAAGAAAGGTAGGTAGGCTTATAACAAAAAATTCAAAATGAATTGAATTAAAAAAATCGTTTTCTCGTTACGATATATTCACAGTTTTCATTATTGGTTTCCTTTTCATAATGCCAACATTCGATAATTTTCATAGGTTTGCTGGTTTCCGCAAACATTGCATTTTCCAATATTCATCAGCATACAAACACATAACCGTAAAATTGACTTAGTGCCAAAGGCTCTACGATGTAGACGTAAACTCTATGTAGACGTGCTACGTGCTACGTGCTACTTTCCACCTTGAAAACATCAAACAAGCCACCATCCGGGGTATAGATCCCTACACGAAGATACCACAAAAGCCTTATTTTCTACGCCTAGGTCCCTCTACTGCCTTATTCTCTGTGGGAGGCAAGATGCCTCGAAAGCCTTATTGCGCTGCACCCCTTTGTTCATAAATCCACAGTGCGGTGTTCTGTTGTCCCTTGGCAAACAAGATGTAGTCGCCTTGTAGCCCTACGGGTCACCCGCGTGTGGGTCTTCAGTAAATAGTAAATATGTAGAGTTATTGTGTAGGTTTTTACTGAGACGTTGTGTATCCAATACCTTTTGGTGTTTTAAATAAACGTATTTATTCTAACCGTTTTACTCTTAAACGAATATAGCTAACACTATATTTTATAAAAAAAAAAATATATAATGCTTGATATTTTAACTCATAATATTATTATTTTAACTCATAATATTTATTTAATCGCACTGTTTTATGTCGTGATGGATGGATGAATGCTTTAAAGATTGATATAAAAATTTATAATAAAAATTGAATATAAGCTGTCAGACTTCTATAGTTGTGTTGGCCTAGACATTTTTAGACCAAAAAACTGTATTAATTTTCTGACGGCTTTTTCTTATTTTGTGTCAGAGATTACGATTTTATGTTTGATATGACTCTATTTAAATATTTGATTTCTTGATCACGCCATTTCTTTCGGAAATAATCAACTTAATCGTACTTTTTTATAAAATTCAATTGAATTTAATTTAATATTATTATTATTTAGTTCGCCTAGTTTTAGGTTTAGTTTTAGTTTTTAGTGACAGTTTCAAACAGTTTGACAATGGCTTAAACGCTGAAATAAAAACTAAAACTTAAACTAGCAGAACTAAATAATAATAATATCTTAATTTAATTTAATTAAATTGTCTTTTAAAAAATGGAGTTCTACAAATTGAACACAAAAACTATAGTGAAATTATTCTTGCTACATTGGTATTATCCGAATGATCTTTTCTCCGTCATCTTTTCATTTTGAATCTTAACATTCGTTATTCAGTCATGCATGGTTTTCACGGAGACACGTCACAGGGATCTCATTTGCACTACGTTTAATCTACTTAAATCCTTCTTTTGTAGTTTCATACATCGTGTAATACAAACAGGTATAGTGACAATATTCCAGTGTAGACTGCTATCCACATTAATTAAGTTTCCTGCTTGCACCCTTCTTTCAAAGTATTTATCAGCTTTCCCGCCTCTCATCAACAACTTCCCAAGATCACAAACTCATCTACCAACTTGTTACAGAGATTCTCCGTTGAAAACTATAATGTTAATTGTAGGTTACCAGCAATCGTAATAGATAGAGGTATACGTTCCAGAACGGTGACGCTCGGCACGGTCTAGATTCATACAATATATATTAAAATAGGTAATACCATTATGCAAGCTAACGCTCTCTGCTGAATCTTTTCCACAATGGAAAGAGTTTGCTGGGCGCCATGAATGGTGGAATTTTGAGTTAGTTTGGCGGTAAATCTTCAGAATATTCGCTCTGGGAGATCGCCCAGACAGCGTTATCTTAGCGCTCTGCTTCTGGAGATCTAGATACTGTCTCTGGAACTGTGAGATAAAGCAAGCTAAGTTTATTGGTCCCTTGATAACTTTATAGATAGAATTTCTCGATCAAAATTGGGTATTACGGTGTCATCTTTTGTTTCAAAAGATACTTCTGTAAAATGATAGGAGTTGAAAGCTTTTAAAAATCACATTACTAAAGTGGACAACCATAAAAAGGTACAAATAAAAGTACTACCAGCTTTGAAACCTGGAAGTTATTCCATAAAATCAGAAACATCTCGCGTTTCTTGTCGTATTTTAACTGGAGGGAAACAGCAGGAGCCCGGTAGAAGTCGAGACGTTTTCGAGAGGTAGCTAAGACTCTTACTCGGTGGAAGTAGGTACCAGCCCAGGAACCCAAAATAGTCAATATGTCCTTGGGTTACAGGCGGTCAATCAGATTTCGCATTTTGCAAGCCATTAGATTACCGCCCGTAGTGGGTGGTACAATGGATATTATTAAATTTCATTATTATGTCCCCGTACTAGAAAAAAAATAAATTGTGAAGCTCTATTGTATGGTCCAAAAAAAACTTTTGTCCTCTAGATTTTCATGAATAATTACCTCTTGCAGTTTTGCTGTAGATATCATGCTAAACATAGATATCAACATTCAACGTTTAATTTTAAGAACTATTGTACAGTGTTTCACACCGATTGATACACATTCATCTTGAAGTAAATATATCTGAGTGCGAAGGGAAGAACGAAATGAGTAAAAAAAAAAACAAGTTTTCAGTTAAGTATGCAGAATTGTACCTAAGATACAAATATATTTGATATTATTTTTTGGAAAAAGACATGTCACATATGAGACGATAACATGCAAAAAACGTAATTCCTACATTTTGTTGTGCCTCTCCTTAACATCTGTGTTTATTGATTCGTTCCATTCTTCCTTGTGCACACAGATATATCGGATTTTAGAATTTTGAACAGTGCCAGGCAAAATTTCTCCATCTTCCTGTTTCAAATGTTGTTAAAGTTCCATCAATAGAGAGATTGCTATTTTTACCCGGTAAGCGGGCTAATTTTTGTAACTGTAGGGTTAATTTGTGAATACATTTATATACAATTACTTAAAGTAACATTTTATAGACTGTGTTTTTTTGTTGTTATAGCAATCTTTTATTTAAACCCATCCACCAAGGTTAGGGAAAAAAAAAGATGAAATTTGGAGGCAAACAAAGGGTGTCCGTGAGTATCCGGCCAAGGTTGGAAATGGAAGGATTCGGGTTTGAATCTAATTTGGAGTAAAATGTTTTGGCTAAATCTATTTTGGGTTTTCGGAATAAAGGAATTTTATAATAACCTTGAAGCCTGTATACAACATACAAACTATAGGTAAAGTAAATAGGTGGTAGACAGATAGAATTTACCCGACTAACTAGTTAAACTGGTCGTCAACAAGGAACTTTGGGAATCTCGTAGCTCGTAGTTCGTAGCTCGTGGCTCGTCGGTAGCCTAAGCTAGCAGCTACGTGGTGGGATGATAGTTTTCAGGTCGATACAATGGCCAGGAATGTAATACTTTGTTTTTGGCCTTATTAGAGTTGGTAATTAAATTGTGGATAAATGAGGTGGTTTTAAAGCAAGGGCGTGCAGTGAAGTTTTTATTTGATTATCTTATGTTTTAAACTTCTTATTTGATGGGATTGACCTGAGTTTGTGGAGGCTTGGGTGAGGCGCATAAGTACTCGCTAATCTAAAAATGACGTTGTGAGGAGCAGTTACATTCATTAATGAGACAAAAAAATAAATAAATTTAATCTGTATTTAGTAATATATGCATGTACCTACATTCATATTGTATGTGCAGAAAATTAAACACATGTATATAACAAGAAAATTACAAAAATAAAATTACAAATTCTGAAATATGTAGGTGGAAAAAAAACTCTTTCTTTTATTTTAGGTTTTTTTCTCAATATTATCGCCAGCAGACTGGGCGTCTATCATTTTTTTAATGTATCGTACACGTACGTTACCGGTTTTAATAGACAATGTCTATTCTAAGGGGCTATTTCACCACCTCTCAATAAACTACTATTCATTAGTTAACTCTAATCATCGGAATATTCGTTAGCTATCTCTTTCCGCAAGTTTGGCTGGCAACGTCGCTTTTTTTCAAACCTTATCCCGTCTGCTGTCACGTCTGTCAATACAATGCCGTTATTTCTAACATAAACTAACTTTCACAACACAACATTCGCGCGCGAAGCTCATTACATCCCTCTCACCAAATAGTTAAACGCGTCTCTATATTTAAATAAAACATATTTCTATTTTATAACTTTATTATTAAATTATATTAGTGAAGTGCATTGGGGAGTGTCTATTATTGCTTGGTGAAGGTTGATAGTTTGTAAGCATGAACATGTTGTATGTGGGTATATTGTACTGCCAAAGATTGTTGTTATTTCATAGTATATTCCGTGATATATTGTGAAGGCGTATATTAGAATTACATACCGTGTGCTTCTTGGAGAGATTTTATCCTTGATTTTGTATCTCCTTTACGGCATTTTTTTTGTCAAGCGAAATCTTGACCTAAACTCAATGTCATCTAAGACGTATAAAAATTGACTCTTGGTTTGAAAACACGCGGTCTACGTCTTTCCGCCATGTCCTGTTCGTCTTAGATATTTAAATCTTCAACCACTTCCATAATTACAGTAAAAAATCAACTTCAACAGAAAACTGCGCCTACTGTCAGCTGTCAAAACAGTACGCCGCCATTTTAAATCAGAAGATACTAACTACTGGGGTGCACTTTACGTTGACAGCTTCTTGAGAAGTGGTGAAATAGCCCCTGAATAATACAATAAAGTTATAAAATAGAAATGTGTTTTATTTAAATATAGAGACGCGTTTAACTATTTGGTGAGAGGGATGTAATGAGCTTCGCGCGCGAATGTTGTGTTGTGAAAGTTAGTTTATGTTAGAAATAACGGCATTGTATTGACAGACGTGACAGCAGACGGGATAAGGTTTGAAAAAAAGCGACGTTGCCAGCCAAACTTGCGGAAAGAGATAGCTAACGAATATTCCGATGATTAGAGTTAACTAATGAATAGTAGTTTATTGAGAGGTGGTGAAATAGCCCCTAAGACAGATAGCTATAATCTTCAACAATGGCGGCTCGTGCTTTTTATAAATTGAAAAACACCTATAATTTGGTAGCCGTGAGCGATTTTTATTCATTTTCAAAACTATATTTTGACACATATTACACTTAATTACATTCTTAGAACGAAAAAAAAAAACAATATTATCACTCCAGCACAGTTACTTCTTAGAAATAACTAACTGCTCTTTAATATATAATTTAAAAAACCGAAAAAAATACATTCAATAAATATTACTATTTTCATCCACTACATTTTCGAATTGATTCAAGTCTTTTTTCGACTTATTTTTGACTAAGCTTTGTTTTTTTTTTTATTTAAACCATTGATTTTTCAATATGAAATGAAATTTCGAATACACTGAACTTATTGATGCAATTCAGATCAGTCAGCGTGGCAAAATATATCAAAAATTTTCATTGGCAAATCAAAAAAGTCAAACTTTAAAAAAAAGCTGAACGCCCTTGAGATGATATTTTCTACTAAACGACGTCATAAAAAGTGTCCGATAATGATTAAACAAATAATTAAATATTTTCTTGTGAAATTGTGAGTAAATAAAAAATGAAACTGCCACATTTTTTTTATAAAAAAATAAAAAGGCAGATATTTCACATGTTCTTTCTTCACTCTTTACTATTCTCTCAAAATACTTTTCTTGCGTCCAAAAGATTTGGGAAACAAATATCTCTTCACGTGGGCACTCCATTTTTGAGAGCCTTACACAATTCTGTTCTAAAAAAAGTATTCCACCCTGCAATTACCAAACTGCAAAAGATTGTCGCTTGAAAACAGGTTTATTTTAAGACTTCTTCTTATGCTCAACAGTTATTTATTTATGTCAAAATTAAAAGACTATTTTTTTTTTAAATAAAACGAATTGGATAAAAAGAGCAACAGAAAAAGAATAGCACATATACATATTATAATGAAGCAATGACAAAATCAGTTTAAAATAAATTACACCATATAGGTTACCCTGACATTTTGACGGCCTCCAGGTCGTGAGTTCAAATCCGACTTTTTTTTAAGGTGAATACCGCACAAGAGTCTCAACTGCTCCCAACCGTCTAGAGCCAGTAGGACTATGGCAACCCCATTAGGGGTATGTTGTGAGGCTGAATATAGTGGGGAGGGGAAGAAGATGAGAAACGGGAAGGTTGGGAAGTACCTGGCTATTCAGATCTGGTCACCCAACACGGCTGAAGCCATTTCAAGCAAAGTTTCAATTCTGAATGGTGGTCTTTCACAAGGGCGATACATAGAGTATCTACCACTTTAAAGTGTCTAAATGACTTTTTAGTAATATGTGTCATAACACATTTAATTCAGATGAAATAATTTAAAATATATTTGTGGCACGTTCCGAAGTTGTAGATTCTCTAAGTTACGCCCTGGTGAAAGACCACTATCGGAATCGAAACGTTGCTTGAAATGACTTTAACCGTGTTTTGTGACCAGATACAAATAGCCAGGTACTTCCCAACCCTCTTTTTCTTCATCTACTTCCTCTCCCCTCTACATTCAGCCTCACAACATACCCTGATTGGGGATGCCTTAGTCTCACTGGCTCTAGACGGATAAGAGCAGTTGGGACTCTTGTGCGGTATTCGTTATATATATGTGTACATATATATATATTTATATATATATGTTTTTAAATATTGTTAAGTTTAGACCTACGGAATTATGATAATGTCAAATGTGACTAAAGCTCTCAACACCATAACCATTAGAAGGTTATGAGAACTAACCTGTAATGATTTTTAAAATCTATATTTTCTGAATTATTTCTTGATGAAATTGGATTCGGAAGATATCCTTTTTAGTTCTTTCATCACTGGTTGTACCAACGAGGTGTCTGGTGTGTTATTTGTTGCCTGGCTTATTGATTCACACCATGTGTTTGCAATATACAGCTAAAATAATACGTTACGGAAAGAAAATAAACAGAGGAAGGTACCCGCTTCCTATATATATCAATCTGGAATTCAACAATGGGAAGTTATTGGAAGCGAATAATAAATAATAGACAAGAATCTGAAACAAGAAATATAACACGGAATTTTCCGAAGAGAAATTCTGTACAATACGATATAAAACTGCTGGAAGTATGATATGTACTGATTTAAAAAAATAATCTTTTCACCAATTAACATAGGACCTTTCGACTCCTTGGCCCCAGACACGCTGGTAAAATTGATTATTCATTCAATAAGTAATTTTTTTTTTTCTATTTTTTTTTAAAGAAAGACAAACATTTCCGGGTTACGAATAACCTGACAATATAGAAAAAAAACTCTCCCATCATAAGAAGTGGAAGATGTTGCTTGTGCAATTATGGAGGACTTAGCCAGCAGAGGAATTGAACGCCCGGGTGGGAATCCGATGCGTCTGCCACTCAGCTACTGACCGTAGTTTTAATTAAACATTAAAAAGAATTAAGTTTTTTTTAATGTTTAATTTATTTCACCCGAAGTAAGATAAACATAACCTCACTTTGGGCTCACATATAAACTCACAATACACTTAAATTGGTCTTAATCTATTCGGTGAGTCCAGGAATAAGTTTTCCGAAATTCAGTCAAGGGTAAAAATTAATAAGCCTTTTTACCATTTACCGCATGGGTAGGCAGAGAGGGTGAACCGCCAAACAACTCTGTCTTACCACACACTCTTTGCTTTATTCACATTAATATATCGTCTAATACATACTTTTATGTTATTCTGACTCTTAACATGACCCAACTAAAGTATTTGATTCACAGGCGTTCCCTACTTCTTTTACTATGCACTTTCGCGTCATATATTCTCCTCTCACGCTTTTCGTCGTGCATATGCATTACATGTCAAAATCACCTAAGCGTCCTTTCTCAATCATTGAATTAATGATTTTTTTTTAGTAGTCAATACTGCACAAGAGTCCCAATCGTCTAGAACCAGTGAGACTATGGCATCCCCAATTAGGGAATGATGTGAGGTTAAAAATAGTGGACAGAAAAAAGATATGGGTGAGTAGGAAGGTTGAAAAGTACTTGGTTATTCAGATCTGGTCACCAAACCCGGCTAAAGCCATTTCAAACGTTTCAATTCTGAATAGTGGTATTTCACCAGGGTCATAATTAGAGGATCTACCACTCTAAAACGTGCTGCAAATATACTTTGTATTATTTTATATGAATTAAATATGTTATGGGACATATTAATTTAATAAAACGTATTTGCGCACGCCGGGTTGAACCCGCGACCTCTGAATTCGTAGTCCAACGTCTTACCACTCGAACACGCAAGCTGTCAAAATATGAATCACCGTTTGAATCAAATTAATGTCAGTTGGAATTTTTATTATTATTATGTTTAAGGCATTGCACTTTTAAATCTTAACTCTAGAGAGGCAAATGATTGCAACAAGCAGCAAAAACATTATCACGGTGAGTTTTGGCGCACTCCAATAAAATAAAATTAACATTAAAAACACATGTTACATTAAATGAAGAACAACTTGTTACCAAAATATTTTTCTGACAAAATCATCTACAATTTTGATATTCACAAACATAATAAAAGGGCATGCAAAACAATCAGAAAAGAATAAAGCAAACACACAAAATAGCCTACTATATAAAGCAAAAATTTTATAATGATCTGCGGTAACCATTCTTTTTATATTAATGAATAAATTCAAAATAGTCTGTAAGAACTATTTAAAATATATTTAAATCAAAATGAAAAAAGTTTAAATATTACAAAGTCAAAAAGAAAATGAAATAATTAGCTTTTTGTAAACATTCATGCACAAGTAATTAACATCAAATAAATAAAACTAAGCTTATTAAAATAGAAATGTTTCGGTAATTACGCTCGGGCACAATACAACTATATAAAAAAACGTGCGCCAAGACGATGAGATGCCATTAAATACGACGATTCTCTGAAAAACCGCCAAACCTCAACCTTTCCACAAATTTATCCCAATAATGTTATGAAGAATGGTTGAGGGAATCAAGGTCACCTTATTCCTGAAATTCCGAAACCACCACCCATCCGGAATTAAATATCTCAACAGCCTTAACCCTGCATTGACCAGTACAACAAATAGTGAAGATTTCACAAAAAAAAAAACAAAAATTTCAGGATTAAAAAACATATCATCGCTGAAAAGGCAAAAGGGGTAAAGCAACACTTTGGTCGAAAATGAGTTAAACATGAAGTTTTGATCAGTTGTTTTTTCTGCATCGAATGCTCTGACTCTCGTTTGATTCTGAAGACTTTCATGGCCCGTCAGCCATCTAATATAAATTTACTATTTGGGAGAAGGCTTGACGATATCCAATCAGTTTCAGAAGATATGAATTTTATCATAAATAAACAAAAAAATTCAAAGTTGTCTGCTGGAAGCTTCCCAAAATTAGCTTTAGCCTTTTGCCTTTCCGATGTCGATTTTTTTAGTGTTTTAGCTTTCATAGGTTGTTGTAGATTTAATCAATTTGTTTCTCAGGTTTTAAGTAGAGCAGTGAGTGTATTTGTTGAACAAATACAATGAGAGACTTCTTCGAAATGATTTCTAGTTTATTGGGAGAATAAACATCCAAGACCTCGCCGGCCTTGAGTCATCGGCGCCTGGCTCAGGTCAATTTTTTGTTTGAACATAAACTTAGTACCAACTCGTATAAAGTATAAGACGAAAACTAACGGGTTCAATTGCTCTCCATGAATGGTGTGGTTTTTCAAATTTTATATCATATTAACGATCCGCCGCCCGGAGCGGACTGCTCCAATCGCTCCTGCACAGGAGCGACCCTGGGTCTAAGGTTTTATCGGTTACTTGATAACTCGCTCAGTCACAGATAACACCGCTGAGAACGGTCTCCGGATGTACGTTGAAACTGCCTGTTTTAATATAATAGAACGAACGGAGGCTGGAGTTTGCTCCATGGCGGTAATTTAACTCGGCTGGTCTGAATTCTCCGGTGTGTTCGGTGGATAAAACTAGAAAATTAAACAATATTATCGATGTTGATAAGAAAATAATATTGATGGTCGTGATGTAAGCAGCAAAAATATATTTAAATAATATCAATAATCTCAAACACAAATATGAAACAGAAAAAAAAAAACAGAAACTAAAAAGAACAATAGTCATGACTGAGACTCGAACTCGGAACTTCTACTTTTTTCAGGAGTAACACTTTGCCAACTAAGCCATCAATACCTTATTAGAAAGCGGTATTTTTAAACGATCTTATACTTCTAATGAAAACTATTTGATATTTCAATTTCTTCCTATTTTAGGCTGTCATTTTTTTATGAAAATCAAATTTCTACTCGGACACATATTGAATATCTAGATGGTGTCTTGGATAAATATCCATTTTTTAAATACGGAAGATCTTTTGACTTATTACTAAGTTAAGAATATATATTTAAATTGGATTAACCATATAAGTATTAATGCTTATTTATTATTAAATAATTAAATAATATTAATTAATTTTATATCATATTAACGATCCGCCGCCCGGAGCGGACTGCTCCAATCGCTCCTGCACAGGAGCGACCCTGGGTCTAAGGTTTTATCGGTTACTTGATAACTCGCTCAGTCACAGATAACACCGCTGAGAACGGTCTCCGGATGTACGTTGAAACTGCCTGTTTTAATATAATAGAACGAACGGAGGCTGGAGTTTGCTCCATGGCGGTAATTTAACTCGGCTGGTCTGAATTCTCCGGTGTGTTCGGTGGATAAAACTAGAAAATTAAACAATATTATCGATGTTGATAAGAAAATAATATTGATGGTCGTGATGTAAGCAGCAAAAATATATTTAAATAATATCAATAATCTCAAACACAAATATGAAACAGAAAAAAAAAAACAGAAACTAAAAAGAACAATAGTCATGACTGAGACTCGAACTCGGAACTTCTACTTTTTTCAGGAGTAACACTTTGCCAATTAAGCCATCAATACCTTATTAGAAAGCGGTATTTTTAAACGATCTTATACTTCTAATGAAAACTATTTGATATTTCAATTTCTTCCTATTTTAGGCTGTCATTTTTTTATGAAAATCAAATTTCTACTCGGACACATATTGAATATCTAGATGGTGTCTTGGATAAATATCCATTTTTTAAATACGGAAGATCTTTTGACTTATTACTAAGTTAAGAATATATATTTAAATTGGATTAACCATATAAGTATTAATGCTTATTTATTATTAAATAATTAAATAATATCAATAATCCAAAACAAACAATATTAAACAGAATTTTAAAGAAAAAACGATTATTGATATTATTTAAATATTAAATAATAAAAAAGCATTAGTGCTATAAAGTTAATTCTAATTTAAATAAATATGTTTATTTATTTTTCACTGGAAAATAAACGTATAAAATTCATTTGTACGTAAGACACTCTACCAATGTACTCAAAATAAAATAATACACATAAACTTCAAACCGGATACAAAAGAAAAAAGTTACCCTTACTCGAATACAAATTTTTTAAAAACCTCAATAATTATCGACGCCTTGCCAAGGGTTCACATGAAAGGAATTTCATCTTATCATCTGACAATTTCAAGGGCGTTCCATAGATCAAAAATAGGTCTGGATATGCTATAAGATTATGCGGCCTTCCACAGAACACTTGGTTATTATCAAACTTAAAACTGTAATAATAATTGTCTCGTTACGCCAAGTACTCCTGGAAGACCCTGAAACTGCGTCGACGTGAATACCATACTAATTTGCATATAAAACGAGTATTAAAATTTGTTACAAGTCGTACTATAACGCGTGTAGCTGATTTTCCACCATCGACACACATCAGATGTCATTACTGAAACGCGAAAAAGTGCTGTTTTTTCCGAACTTTCTTAATTTCTTCGAATCCATCTATTTTTATATACATTTCCTTAGATTTTACATGAGAGCAATCTATTCTTGGTCTTCTATTATTTAAAAGGTTTGTACTTTTTAATTTTTTTAATGTTTAACTTAAGAAATATTGCTTTGTTTTAAGTCTTTCTTGGAAGGAATTCGATTTTACTCAGTGGTTTTATTGTGGGTGAGCAATAAATATAAGATCCTCTTTCATAATTAGATTATTTTTGAGGTGAAGTGTCAATAACAATTAAAAAATAATGTGAAAAAATTCTCACTTAATGCGTAAAAAATGCGTAAGGTTTGTTTTTGTATTATTATTTAGATGGATGCAAATTATTTTTCACACCTCTAAAAAAAAAAACTTGTTTGCAGTAGTAGAACAAAGCACATAGAGTTACTATATACGTATATAAGTAAATATTAATTGAATCTAAGTGCGAATAAAACTTATGGGTTTTTTTTTACATTCTCAGAACAAATACAACGGAAAGAACCAAGACTTGAGGCTTCCTTATGACTTTTTAAAAGCTATTAAAGTTTGTAACCTTTATAAAAAACGCTGTTTTAAGTACACGCAAGTTTCCTAAAACCTAAAATTATGACAATTCCTAATAGTATCAATACTTCATAAATATTTCCTCGACCTAATGAGTGAATGTGAAGCAAGACAGAATTCGCCAATATTACTTTGAAATTTTCCAAAGTCAATGGTACCGTTTCGAGCAGATTGCTTTTGAAATCCGAATATTACCGAAAGTATGCCAAAACTATACTGTTTGATGGTTAAAAGAAACAGCGGTTACCCACTGACCTAAAGAGAATGGCTCTTTGAATTGGTGAGAACCGCCAAAAATAGGCAAAACCAAAGATGAAATTAGTTACAAACTTGAAAGCATTAATGCTTACTTTTATTAAAATATTTAAATAATATCAATAATCAAAAACACAAATGTGGAACAAAATAAGCCAGAAAATAAAACAATGGTCACAACCGAGGAAAATTAAAAACATAATATCAATAATATTTAATGTAAGTATGAGATCGATTTAAAATGTCAGTTTCTAATAAGGTCCCAATGATTGAATTGGTTGAAGCGTTACTCCCGGATAGAGTAGATAATCCGATTTCGTGTCTCGGTTGAGACCATTATCATTTCATTTTTGGCTTTTTTCTGTTTCATATTTTTGTTGTTGATTATTGATATTATTTAAATGTTTAAAACTAAAGTTGTCTGAAAGAGGACTGTTTTAAAAACTGAATGCCAAAAGGTTTGGGAAGAAGAATTCGACGAAAATGTCAAGTTAAATAACGCGTTTACTATTAAAAGAAAACCTTTTGTTGAGAGCCCATAGAGCTGTTGGTATTTTTAATTCCCTTGGTAATATCCGTCTTGACCATTAGTTTTTTTATTGGAGAAGGGAAGGTGGGTTTTAGCAAATAAACACAAACCATTTTTTTTTTGTGAATGGTACTACCTGTAATAGTAATGACTTTGTACGTCTTTACTTTCTATTATTCTGTGGTTAGTTCTCATTTATAATTCCAAGTATGTCTTCCAACTAGATCTCGCACAAAACAATGACAAGAGAAAGTATGTGGAGGAATTAAAAAAGTTTTAGGTTTATGTCATTGTTGATGGAAGCTTTCTAAAGCGTCGATATGGGATACACGAGATAAGCTCTTTAGTACTAAACTAAGTCTCACATCAAATGTTTACGATGCGAGCTTGAAAACTGTGAAAAATCTCGTGTCATTGTACTGATGTCACTATTTTAATCACAATTTTCATATTTTTTTCCCTCAGCTGTGGATACAAGAAATAAACCTGGGGTGATTGATATTTCGGTGGGTAAAATGTAGTTTTGGCTAGCAATTGAAAGGATCGAGTTCGATGCCTACAGGGTGTACCGACTTACCTAATTTTCAACACGAGTCCGTATTATTGAATTTAGGCTAACCATTATGCCGTTTCTTCGCCTTCGGTAGATAGAGAGGACGGACCACCATGTCCGCCATACATCTCTGTATTGGCACCAACTCCTTGCTTCATTTAAAATCATACATCGTCTCATACATAGTCTTCGGTTAATCTGACTTTTTACATGGCCCGATTCAATTTTTTGATTGACTTGATCGTGCCATATCTTTTTCGGGCATATCAGACTTCTTCTTCCATTCCTTAGGGTTCGTATAAGCACTCCATTGTGGACTGCTAGTTTCGCTTCATGGATATTTTTTTTATTGGCTCCAAGAGCGGCCAGTCCTCCATTAATGACGTTTCCTACATTCACCCTTCTTTCAATATCCTTATCAGCCTTTCCGTCTTTCGTTAACACACTTCCTTAATATACAAACTCATCCACTTGCTCCAAGTATTTTTTAAGTGTATGAAATTATATCAATCAATTAAATCGCTTTAGGATACCTGGTTTTAGATGCCTAATAGTAGTATCAGTTGATTTGAGTATTGAATAATAAAACAAACCTCACATATTTGGACCTCAAAATTAACAATATGGGTTTACGAGAGCCACTTAAGCAATTAAATAGAAAATTGAAAACAATGGCTAAATTGAAATGAAAAAGTTTAATGTTTGTCCCTTAGATCTAGTAAATAGTGGGTAAATGCGAAATAAAATACCAGACGAAAATAAAAGCAGAATCGCTTAATTAAAGTTTTAACTTTTTTATCTGTGTACCGCACTATAGTCCTAACTGCTCTTAACCATCTGAAACCAATGGGACTATGGCATCGCCAATTAGGTTATATGTAAGATTAAAGGTAGTGGGCAGGGGAAGGATATGGGGAAGAGAAAGGATGTGAAAGAACCTGGCCATTCAGATCTTGTCACCAAACACGGCTTAAGCCGTTTTAAGCAACGTTTCAATTCTGAATAGTAATATTTCATCAAGGCAGTACTGAGCGTATTTATCACTCTGGAACGTTTCTTTAACATTCTGCAGTATATTATTTTTAATGAATTAAATATGAAATAACACAAATAAACTATGTCGAATTTATTTACGCACGCCGGGATTCAAACACGTAATGATCTAAGCCTCGAGTCCATGGAGGCCGTAAATTAAAAAATATAAATAACAAATTGATTCAGACAAACACAACAAAGTTTTGTACGCTACATAGTATGTCGTATTTCAAAAATAGTTGATGACCAATCTGTTGAATACTTTTTCACTGTTCCACGGTTATTGATTGAATGTTTAAAACTTAAGAAGATGGATTGGATTTTACGTTATTTATTTGTCTTTGTTTTATTTACTTGAATTTCCCGGTTACACTTCCATATCATATCACTTCCATACGCCCATTTTCAACCTGCGTAGAGTTCCTAAAGGCTAACGAATTTAAGGTTTCAAATACCCAATCACATTGACAGGCTAATCTAGTTCAACGAAAGCAATCTTCTCAACGAGCTTTCCATTGACATGCGCAGTGTAACTTTAAGTGACCAGCTGAGGCACGGGTACTCTATCAGAGCCAGAGTAAAGTGATCCTCTTAGAAGTTGGGCGTATTGTACAGGACTCGCAGATGCTTCAACGCCACACAACTGTTAACCTTGTACAAATGGCATGTGCACCTCATTTCTGAATTCGGCAGCCACCTTAGGTTTGCAGCCCCAAAACACCTGGATAAAACCATCGACTCTGTGCATAAACGAGCGGTCCGGTTGATATATTTCCCTCTTTTAACAAACAAATCACAATCTCCGGAGCACAGACGTCAGGTGAAAATGCTCCGAAGAACTCTTTTCATTGACCTCTTTTGGCACCAGTGCAGAGCCGGAAAACTCTGAAAATGAGCAACACACATTTGTACACCTTTGACATTTAACAAATTAGAACGGGTCGCTTCAACAACTCGTTCTTGTATTTAACAGCTCAGCTGTAAAATTATTGTTTTTTCTCTCTCCTACTATATAGGCCTATTTTAGTCACAGATTCAATTCTTCCTTTCACACAGCATCCCCAAAATTGACATTGACCCTGAGGGAAATAATTTTATAGGCCTTCTGTGTGAATTTAATGTAAGAAATATAGAATTTTACTTGTAATTCGTCTTTGCGCAAGCTCGATTTTTTTCATATCATGTAATATGTGCTATGCTATGGTGTTGTTATGTTAATTTAGCTAACAAAGTCTACTATTAAAAATATTGATTAATAAATACGCTTTGCCTTGCATTTGTTTTTTTATATTATCTTCGCATCGCCTTTTTGCTACTCATTTCAACCGAATGTTTTTATTGATTCTTCCTTAATTTTCTTCTATTTTACCGGCCTGTCAACTGTTTTTCTTTTATTTTACTTTTTGCCCCCATTTGCCTCCTTTTTGCCTTTAATTTGATATATAGTTCATATTTATTTGCCCTTCTTTTGACTTTACGTTGCTTTTCTTTTGCTTTCCTTTTGCCACCATTTTTCTCGCTTCGCTTTTTTTTTACCTTCTTTCTCCCTTTATTTAGCCATTCTTGAATCTTTCTTTCGCATTTAATTGCTGATATTTTTCCTTGTGTTTCTCTTATTTTGCCTTTCAATTTACTTGTGCCTATAATATGACATCGCATGGGCTAATTTCTATCGTTTTCTGAAAAGAAATTACTATTCCAGCAATCCCACGCCAACATAACTATATAATTGAAATATGATAATGAATTTTATAAATTTATGAATATTATGAATTTCATGAATTTTATTCACTCTACAAATTATAAAAACACCGCATCACATTGTAAAATATTTTTCTTCGGCATAAGAAAAAAGTTTCCACAAATATTTTGAAAGGGGTACAGTAAACTGTTGATCTTTCAAGTTTCTTTGACAGCATCGCTTCTGAGATAAATATTTCTCTGATGAAAAATCAACTATCAACTACCAACTACTGGGCTTTACTTGTTTACGTTCGAAAAGTTAAATACTCGACCGTGTTCTTTGTTTGAAAAATAAAGAGAAAAAACAAGTGAACGTTAAAACAAACGACTCTCGCTGTAAACTTTTCCTTTTGTCCGTTAGAATGTGGAAGGGAGCTACAGCGAGGTATATTCAATTAGTATCGCGTTATACGAATATATACACATTTATTTAAAAAAAATATATATATATATATTCAAAGCTTTACACTTCCTCAATGATATTTCAATTATCGAACCAAAATTAAAAATATTTTTATAATGTTACTTGTTACGACTAAAGCTTAAACTCGAAACCTTTGTCTTGTTAAATGAACGTTCTCACCAATTGCGCTACCGAAACCCATTTCCTTACTGCTGATTCTATTAAATGTGAAAAAATCGTTTGTATTTATTTTTCTGTGAGAAGCATTAATCTTTATGTTCGTAAGCCAAAAAATCTATCTAAACCAAGTCCCAATATTATAAAGTGTTTCATTATTGTCCTAGAATCGAAATGTTTATTTTAAAATTTACTAACGCTTGCATTACAATTATAACAATGCTTTTAAAATGCAAATCAGAATGAAACATTCAGAATTCACCTGAATCAAACTGTTTCTCACAGATTAAGCACTAATGAGCAACAATATATGAAGCAAGGTAAATAGCGTAACATCTCCATATAAATAAGTTGTAAATGCATAAAAAATGACGGTAAGTGTTATTTAAATACAATAAGCAGTAAATCTCATGTTATTACCATGTTCTTTACAGAATTTAAGCTTTTATATTTCTAGTTAAGATGAGAGATGAATCAAGGGGTAAAGCTGAGTACAGTGACTGAGTTACTGGCAGGAGTGTTATTCATAATTATTTTAAGCTGCTGTTTACAGAGTAAAGAATAGTCTTATGATTGTCAAACTTCCAAATAGAGATTTTACTAAAACATAAAATTGATGCTAAGTACTTTTTTTAAAATAAATTTCAAAAGTATTTTGCGTGAAATAACGTAAAAACATCAATTGTGAGGCTACAAATCTTGTAAAACGTTAAAAAATGTACATTAGATTAAATTATAAAAATTATCTTTACGTGAAATTTTCTACCAACTTCTCAAAATTCTCAACAAAAAAAATGTTGGTAAATACAATTCGTACAATTTCAAAAAGAAGTGTCGTTCAAGATTCTTAAAAAAGCTTTGATATACTTATTACATATCCAAACCACCTTCCCTACGATTTTTTCCTTGAGATTACGCATCAACGATACTTTCTGAGCTTTTTGAGCATAGGAGCAAAAAATACGACATTATGATTTCAACTATGATATAAAATTTTACATTTGGCTTGCCTAGCATGTATCAGATTATGACGCTGCTAACCTCAGGGTGTTGTCCCGTAGTAAGGAAGTTATAAAAAAGTCCAATATTACAACCAGAGCCGCGATAGTGTTTTGCGTATACTACTGAGTAAAATAGAGTTGGAATAATGTAACAATATTTTATAAATCTGACAAACTTCCGGACAATCAACTCTCTCAAAGCCTCAAAGAAACTGATTTTTAACTGATATTAAAAACATAGCATTATTCAAAGGGTTTATGTTACCTTGCAATACTTTTTATGCGGTCTAAGTCAGTCTATATCATTTCCAATATAGGAGATGTTGCTAGCCAGCCAGAAATTGGGGAAAAGAAAAGGTAAATGTATGCTAAAACAAAACAAATAAATTAAAGAAAACAAGATATCAACTGTCCGTACTAGCAGTGCTTTATGAGCCAAATGGGAGAACGTGGCAAGCTTAAATAAATAGGGGGTGAGACGGAGAAGTGATGAAGAGATATAGAAAGTAACTGGCTATTCAGATTTAGTAACCAAAGAAAACCATAGGTTAAAGATAAAAACGACGCTCGACCCCAAATTCAGAAGTTACGGGTTCAAATCCGGCCAGCGCAAATAAATTAAATTTTATTAATATGTGCCAAAACACATTTCATTCATATGAAATAATAGGGGAAGGCGTGGTAAGACGAGGTGAGAGATGAAATGAAGATGTCACAATATTACATTTGCAGTACGTTCCAGAGTGGTAGATACTCTAAGTATCGCTCTTGTGAAAGACCACCATTCAGTATTGAAACGTTGCTTGAAATGGCTTAAGTCGTGTTTGGTGATAAGATATGAATATTTTGGTACTTTCAAACCTTCCTCTCCCCTATCTCTTTCCCTTCTCCACAACCTTCAGCCACACAATATACCCCAATTGGAGATGCCATAGTCTAACTGACTCCTGACAGTTGGGACTCTTGTGCGGTATTAACTATAAGTATATACATTCTTTAATAAAAAAAAATACAAGCCATGTTATGATTTTTAATGATCACATCAGGCCAATCAAAGTGCCTTCCAATGTGTAACGAGGAGTAAACATACTGTTTTTAATTAGGTGAAATACCTTTCTTATTACCCATGTCAACTTTGAATTTTAAGAAACTTACCGTTCTGCCACGGAGGTCATTAAAGGTCCCCGAAGGTCGATATTTTCCTAATAAAGCTTTTTATGCAAACGTTAGAATCTATATGGTTTATTATCCAGTAGTATAAGCCACTTGTACGAATAGTTCCGATTTCTGTCAAAATTAATCTCCGACAGAATTATGTAGGTACTTCGTCATTTGAAAAATATTTCTTTTATATATTTTTTTTAAAGAGTTCATTCAATGAAGTCTGGTTTTCACGAATCGGTGAATAGTGCGTATATTGAAAGAAGACCCGATTAACTATAATTGATTATTCAATGAAGACGTTATTTTGAAGATGTGTAGTCTGAATTTCGGAAAAAAACGGTTTTATCTTTCTGGAGCGCCAACTGACTGAAGCCAGTGGAACCATGACATCTCTATTTGGAAAATATTTTCAAGATAAGTAAGTAGATAAAGGATAAGAAAAGGGAAAAGAAAGGTCAGAAGAGCCTGGATATTAAAATCTGCTCACTTGACATTTATAAAGCAACACTTCAATTCTAAGTAAGTATTTTGAGTAATATCAACGTATTTTACAGCATTTTTTTTTTAATACTTAATTAGAAAAAATATGTTTAATGAATTGAAAAAATAACTTTGTTTAAGACCTAAGTTTTTTTTTTATGAACGACCGGTTTCGCTTTGCCTAAGCATCATCAAGCTACAAGCGTGCGGTTATATAATAAATACAGAGAGATAATACAACAAAAAATAAAATAAGAGAACAATGAGAAAAAAAATAAAAACATCTAAATTATGACAAAGAGAAAGAGACAGATAATATCTATTAAAAGAGGCAAGAGATAATGATGATGCTAAGGCTAAGCAAAACCGGTCGGTCATAAAATATAAAATAAAATCTGTGGTTTTGTACAAAATTATTTTTTTCATTTCTTTAAATATGTCAAACAACAAAGTAATTGCTTTCTGCAAAAAAAAAGTTTGTTCATTTACTTAGTAACTACGTATTTCTTCAAGACATTCCCTAAAAACATTGTCCAATTAGGAGTGTATTATTTCTCCTAGTTCTTGGCAGTTTTATATTTGTGTGGTATTTACAAGAAAATAACCGTAGAACAACCCTAGCGCCCCTCTTACAGTAACGTCCCCGTTCCCCGGCATTCTCGTACCTAGTACATAGACTGTTTTGTGTTGTAAACTTTAGACATTTGCAGGAGCAGATGTATTAAAAAGTTTGCAGCGCTGCTTTAATGCGAGGATTTAAGAAAGTAGACTAATGTCCTAAATCATTAATATTAGCGTTGTGACCGCTTTGAAAGAACTACTTCTTTTGGCAACAGTTCGCACTTCATTCATTGAACAAATACTTCAATTGAAGTCGGTAGTTCATTATAGCGTTCATTCATTTTAATAACTTCATTTCATTGAACAAATATTTTAATTGAAGGTGGTAGTTCATTTTAGCCTTCATTAATTTCATTAACTTCATTTTACTGAACTAATACTTTAATTGAAGTTGGTAGTTCGTTTAAGCTTTCATTCATTTGATTAACTTCATTCCATTTAAAGAAGTATATTTGAAGGTTAATTTTAAAGAACTAACAATTCGTGAAGCATTCACAAAACTTTGAAGTTTTTCCCAACGCTAATTAATATGCAATACGAAAAAAAAGACCTAAAACTACCTTTTAAGTACAAGTCTCAAAACTATGCACGCAAAGAACAAAAGAAACTTTCGATCTAATGATTTTTTTTTTACACCAACAGTGTATTGATGCCTACCAGATAGGTTTGCACATCCGTACTAGCAATATCCTTAAACAGTAAGTGAATTCTGTGTTACTTATATATATTTCCAAAGATATTTCAGCATAGATCTAAAAAGCATAATACGATTTTATTACATAATATTACCTTCGACATTATTTCAATTCGAATTTTTGACCGTTGAACCTATGCATCCTCAAATGTAACCAGTTTTTTATTTTCTTTTTTTTGCCATAATTTTGTGGTTTGACGTATTCAATAAAATTTAAAAAAAACAACTTTGTATCAGACCACAGATTGAATTTTAATTTTTATGACCTACCGGTTTCGCTTGGCCTAACCATCATCAAGATACATAATTAAACTAAACAATAAATACAAAGTATACATTTAAATATAGATACAGGGGGGGGGGACAATATAAAATAAAATAAGAGAACAGAAAGAAAATATTTTTTCTTGAATATGTAAGTAAATAAAATAAATTTGGCAATATTATTTATACCATCAATCTTTGAAGCTGTGAATGTTAAAAAAACTGTCAAAAATAATATTAAACCAATAAATCCCAAATTCTCAAAAAATGGTGTTGATATTTGGGCGAAAGCCAAGTAGTAAGACTGGAAGTATATAAATTCCGTCGATTTATATTTGTGGTGAAAATAAAATTAACTGTAAAATTTTTGCCATGATCGCAACTTGCCTTGTAGAGCATAGAGACGAAATATTTTTTTTAAAATTAAATTGACATTTAAAAATTATGAATTTCCAGTGTTCTGAAATACTCCGAAAAACAAAAACCACATTTAAAAGATGTACATCTGAAAGTACCTGTTTTTTAGTTTGTTTTTTTTTCTACATTTTAATATAAACAACCTCCATAGAATCATATTATTTTGTTCATAGTGAGTTATTTTGTTGGTAGAGAAGGTAGCTCGATACATTTTTCGGTTATTGAGGAAAGAAGCAAAAGAATTTCAGATAAGTGTGGAAACCTTTTCTGCCTGGTTAAAACTTCATGAGTGCTCCGGGAACTTTGCTAAACCGTTTATGATAAGTTTCAAGAAACATTAAACAAAATAAGAATTATAATTGGACAATAAAGCATCTTTCAGTTAAAGCAGATATTGTGGCTTTCCTTGCGTACGTACATATTAAAAGTGTAAGCAGATGTTTTTCGGGTTGGGTTCAGATTAAATAATTACCTTTTTTTTAATATTCGTGCATGTTACATTAAATGCAATATAGTGAATGATTAATCCTTGGAGAAAGTTGATGGTTTGTTTATGTTTACTAGATACACAAAGGTTGATAAGGATATTGAAAAAAGGGTGAATGCAGGAAACTTCATTAATGGATGACTGAACGTTGTTGGCGCAAATAAAAAAATGTCCGAAGAAGCGAAACTAGCAGTTCACAATGGAGTGCTTATACCAACCCTGATGAATAGCAGTGAGGCGTGAAACTGGCAGAGGAAGGATGAAAGTAGACGGAATACTATGAAAATGAGATCCCTGAGATGTAAGTACGGTAAAACTATTTTTGACCGTATGAAACAGCGCCTTTGAGGTGATTTTTCACAAAAACAGCGCTATAAAAATTATCCAAATATTATTATTAAAAATGTAGATATCAGAAAAGAGTGTAAGGTTGATGTAAACGGAATGAAAAGGCTCAAAAAAAATTAGATGGTTTAGGCAAATAGAGCAAATGAGTGAACAAAGACGTGTGAAAAGAATATGTGACGCGAAAGGAAAATATGGAAGAAGAAGTCGGAGACGCCTGAGGAAGACATGACACGTTCAAGTGAATCAAATACTTGAATCAGGCCATGTAAAGAGGCAGAATAATAGAAGAGTATATATGATACGATGTATAAATGTGAATGAAGCAAGGGGTGTGTGCCAATACAGAGTTCTACGCCAATCCACCTTATCTGCGTACCTTTGCGGAGAAACGCCGTGATGGTTAGTTAATAAGTTAGTTACATTATATTATACGTTAAGGTGTATTTTTTTTGTTCGTGGTAATATTGGAACAAGTCTGAGAAATGACCCATTTTCGTGGTGCCGACCGCAATAATTTTGAATCAGTGTCCTGGCATTTTCCACCGAGTTTTTGCCGAATGCACAACCGTGCAGTTTTCATTTTTATATTTGTTTTTATTAATATTATTTGGGTCTCCTTTTTTTTACAAGATGCGTGAAAATGTTTTTCTATATTATGTTGTCTCCTTTCGAATGAACTTTATTTATTAATTAAAATAAAATAAATCAATTGTATTTAAAATGAACATTTGTAATTTAATTTAAATAAAAATATATATTGGTAAACACAACATTTAAGGGATTTTTCCGTGTCTGTTTCACTAAGTAAATTCTATGCTGAGATCAACTAATTGCACTGAACAAATTCCTTTTTGGTGTTTTTTTATTCTCACTTTTAGCTAATTTTTGACAAAAATGTATTAATTTCGATTCCATAAAGATGTTGTCATCCCCAGAATAAGTTAAGTTCAATAAGTGTATTTAAAAATATTTATAAAGTTTCAAATTAACAAGGATTTATTCCAGCTTTTTATTATTTTCCAATTTTTTTTTTTCCTTTTGTTTTTTTTTTTAATTATTAATACGATTTTTAACAGATTTAAAACATATTACACATTATAATCTTTTCAAAATAGATATATGACCATATTATCGTGTAACATATTTTTTAATCTATGTAGGTACTGTTTTTCATTTGAGTTTCGGAGTTGTGTTGTCGATTGTTAAGAATAATTTGATTTTTCTCAAGAAACGGCTTAAAAACTATTTTAAGGAAGATTAATACCTATACAAGCCACTTGAATGCAAATTCTAACACCAAATATCATTCAAAATAGATAAATAAAAATATTAACCAGAAGTAAAAGAATTTAATTTGACATGAAAACCCCATAATTGAAACATACCTTATAACTTACGACCCAACAAATAATACATTAACTTTTATTTAAATAAATATGTGTTGTATTTAAATCATCCAAAAATATTAAAAACGTATATTTGCGGCACGTTCCAGAGTGGTAGATACTCAAGTATCGCCCTGGCGAAAGACCACCATTCAGAATCGAAACGTTGCTTGAAATGGCTTTAGCCGTGTTTGGTGACCGGATCTGAATAGTCAGGTACTTCCCGACCTTCCTCTTCTCAATCTCCTTCCCCTCCCCACTACCTTCAGCCTCACAACATACCCTATTTGGGGATGCCATAGTCTCACTGGCTCTAGACGGTTGGGAGCAGTTGAGACTCTTGTGCGGTATTCACGAAAAAAAAAATTCAAAAATAATAGACTCCAAAAACCAAAAGTAGAAAAGAAGTAAATCAAAATCATAGCAAGTTTATTAAAATTAAGGGAGATTCTTTAGAAACTGAATATCTCAGAACATAGTAATATTTAATTCAATGATTCCCCTTCGCCTCCGCATTCCTTCTCAATAATACAATCCGAGATATTATTAAATAGGTAGATTGGTATAGGGATACCTGAGAAACTTTTTTTTTTTATTCCAATAATACCAACGTTCCTCAAATTACACAATTATTACGTATAAAATAAGGTTCATTACGGATTTAATCACAGAGTTAAAAAAATAATTTAATAATTTGTTCTACCACCGAAATTAGGCAACAGCCCTAAATTAAAGAGCACAGCAAAATATTGAGATTTGATATTTATTAATAATGATTAAGTATAATCAGAACTTAAGCACACCAACATGATATAGTAAAATCAAATGAATAAAGTTTGAAACAAAAACCTAAAAAATTATAAACATTTTTAAGCGTTCATTTTTTTAATGAAAAAAAGCTTTAAAGACTCTTGTGATTATCAAACTAGGCTCATATCCGTATCATTATTCATTTCATAAATATAATATTAACAAAATAGCCTTGACGCCATTTCCCCGCTGAGATAGCAACAGGCAACGAAACGCCACACCCAAACTTTGTACACTCTCCTAGCTTCATACAAATGCATACATGTTTTCACGTTTACTCTTCTTTTATTCCGTCTCTTGCTGTCACTAGATTTTAAAATTTAATTCACGACACATCGTCGCTGGAAAAGCAAAAGGGCTGATTTAATTATTCAGTTTGGTTCAGTTTTTTTCTCTGCATTGAATGCTCTGCCTTTTGTTGATTCTGAAGACTTGTAATACTTCAGCCATCTTAAGTATATTTACCATTTGGGAGAAGGCTCGACTCAAGCGACACAAGCTTGGGAAGTTTTTAGCTTTTTATCCAAATCCAACCAGGTACTGAAGACTTGTGAATTTTATTGTAAAACAAACAAACAAAAAACTCTCTTGTAAAAAGTGCTCTGGTGTAAACTTCCCAAGGTTTTGTTTTTCAGTGCGTCTCTTGAATTCTGTCCAATAAACCAAAACGTATTTGTCAAATGGAAACATGCCTTACTGATTCTGACCGCATCCAGTATTCAGTATGTCTGCATGTTAATAACGCCAAGATTCAGCTTCTGCTTTGTTTCTCTTGCATGGTATTGAGGGTCAGCACTCAAGAATGAAGTTAAACGTTACTTTGTAGCATTCTATTACAGTCAATACTACAAATGATTTATTTTGAATTTTTTTACGGTTAGTTTTAAAAGTGTTTAAGGTTTCCAGTGAATACAATTTTTTTAAGTGTAATCTTTTATATTGTGTGAAAAACACACTTGAATGCCAGTAAAAGGTGCAATTTGAAAACCAGCAAAAGCATTTCTTAACGTTTTACCTAAAATTCCAGTACGCATTTCATAAAAAAAATTAAAAGATTACTGCCAAAGAATTGTATTCACTGAAAACCCTTAACATTTTTACAACTACCTGTATAGAATTAACAGACACATAATTTGTAGTTTAGATTGTACTAAAAAGCCAAGAAGTTTGTATTTTCAGGTGCAGACCCGTAAGGACAGTTTACTCAGCTTGGATACGCAGACAATAATATTTATGTACTAATCAGTTCCCTTTATATTTCCGGATTTTTAAGATCAATGCAAATATTTGACTTTCGTTCCAATCGTGAAAAGATGGTAAAATTTTTCGCTTTTCTGTGATTTATGGGATTCGTTCCATATTTAAAAAGAAAAGATATCTGAGAACATGTTTTAAATCTCGAACAAAACAGGGCTGTAACCAAGAGTTTTTTTTGTTTTTACTTTTTACAATTCCGCAAACGTCGGCGCATCGTTAAAACTTGCGTTCGTAGTAACGATGGGCACGATCTTTACAGTAATAGGTTTTTTTTATAGCCTTCTCTCTACAGGGGAAATATTTAAATTGGATTTTAGAAAGCCACTGCGGTGTTATGGTTCAAATATTAGACTTTGTATCAGGATTTGTATCACACGTATTTACCCATTAAAATTAAAACTTTCCAGGCTATTTATATTGCAGCTACTACCTGGCTTTTTCCTAGTTTCAGCAAACTTTTGTCCAAAAAAATGTTATTAAAAATTTAACAACATGGAACAAACAATGTTTTGTTTCATATTAATTTTACGGTTAGTGGTAACAATTAATCATGTTTATTTTAACTTCCCTTATCTCATGTTGAGCACAGTAGTAATCTGTCTTTTTCTCTCTGTTCTTTTATTATAATTTAAATGTTACTCTTTTGCTTTCTCATTCTTCTGTTTTTTTTCTTCCTCTGTATGTATATATATATGACGCAAACTTTGTTTTTTTTTTGTCGAGTTTAATTTTGTACCCTGATGATGCTTAGGCTAAGCGAAACCGGTCAGTCAAAATAATTAATATAATATCCGTGACCTTATACAAAGTTATTTTTTCATTTATTTTTTAATCAATTACATTTAAACTGCGTAAATTTCATGAAACCAATCTCAGTTGATCAAGATATTATAAATACATTTTTTTTTTGCTTTAAAGTTTTGTTGGCACATTGTTCGTTTTAATCATTGAAACATTACACGTTCTAAAACTTTTTTTAGATTAATTCACATCCCTACATTATCCTCCTTGAATAACAATATGTATTTTTAAATAACTGGCATGCTTTCAAAATTTAACAACGAAATAATATCTCTGGACGAAACATTCTCACCTTTTTAAATAAGTCGAGAGGCCCATTCCTTTTCGCTCACACAAAGCAATATGGTGGATATCAAGCACGTTTTCCTTTCTGATCGCCCTGTACCCCAATTTATGGGGTTGTATTATCAAGGCTTTCCTTTTCGAGGCATTTTACGAGGGTATATTTTGCCCCCCGCCCAATAAGGCTGCATATTTATGAAGGGCGCCCACGCTTCCGGTGTGCTCGGTTCATTTGTTCATTTCCAAAAGAATTCTAGAAACTGCCCAATGGAAATAATAAAAACAATTAAAAAATATTCGGTTGATTAATAATTGAGCCGTTCAATTAATAATCTCATTTCACGATATTTTTCTGCGCCTTATAACCACTCATTTATTTAGGTAAGCGTCTATTTCCGGCTAATAGAACTTTCTCGAAGTTATTTTCATTTTTTTATTTAATATGAATACCGCACAGGAGTTCCAACGGCTCCTGACTGTATTGAACTAGTAGGACTATGGCATTCCAGTCAGGGTTATTGTGAGCCTGAAGATGATGAAGGTTGTAAAGTACCTGACTATACAGATCTGGTCACCAAACACAGTTAAAGTCACTTCAAGCAACCCTTTGATTCTGAATGATGGTCATTAAACAGGACTATACTTAGAGTATCCAGCACTCTGAAACGCGCCTCAAATAAAGAATTGGTTATTTTTCAATAAATTAAATAAGACATAACCTTGTAGAAACAATGTATGGAGAGAGAGCTAATTATTTTTACCCAACCGATACAAATTTGCGATAAATCACTTTCTCCGGGTTTTAACGTCGTACGTCATGGTGAGAGAGAAAGAGACAACAAATATAATACTCCACTTCTAAGTACTGTCACAAAGATATTGGGCTCCTGGGTCACCGCGGGACTCCATCCACATTTTTTATTATGCCACCAAACTTGACGAAACTAAACGGTTTTTAAGGTCAGATGCTATATATTTTTTGATATCAATACTGTGAAAAAGTGCTTATAAGAATAACTAAAAACATTAAGTTGAAATGTGATATAAATGGATGTTTAAACATCCTAGACTTGGTCTTAGCCACGCCCAGGTCCGCCGAGTCAGGTGAAAATCATCAAAAACTGACTACACTGCCTTGGATTGATACCACTCTAGATACTCTAAGGATATAACATACTTTATTAAATAACAATTATTTGCACACGTCAGAACTCGAACCCGCGACCTCTCGATTTGTAGTCGAGGATTTTAACCGCTCGACTACGGAGGTCATGAAGTATAATGTATCTAAAAAATGTTTGTAAATAAGTCAGTATTAAACACTACGTATATTTTCACATCCTTTCTTCAGAGGGTTATGTTTCTAAATCAGTGTTGCCTTTAAAAACGTGGGTTTTTTTTGTTTATTTGCATTTGAAATTAATTATATTGCCATGCTTTTGTTTTATTAAATACGTCATGAACTCAATTTTGAAAGAGTTTATATTTTTTATTGTCTAAAAAAAATCCGAAGAGACAAATGACGCCATCAGGCTACTAAAATTACAAAAACGGTCATTCAATAGTTTGGTTGGTAATTTATTCCACATCTTCCTGGTTTAAAAAAATTATATTTCGAAACAACCAACTTTTTTGAGGTGTAGAGTTGATGAAATTTTAAAACTCTTGGAGTCGATCGTTAACTACGCAGAAAAACATGCTTTTGAAACTTCTGTGTGTACCTTTGTTAAATTTTGGAATTAATTCATTAAAAGCGCTACGATCTTGTATAGTTTCTTAAAAGATTGGTGACTTTTACCTTTCTAAAATATTAGAGACACAATAAATCAATCGGTTAAACGACGTTTATTACTTTTCCCTTAACTTTTGAATTTCATGGGCACCTAACATTTGATTTCGACATTTATATCACAAAGACGGCTGCCGTGGTCGACGGGTTAAGACGCTCGACTACGAATTGAGAAGTCGCGGGTTCAGACCCCGACGTGCGTGAGTAAAAATAATTTTTATTGATGTGTTTTTTTACATTTGTATAAAATAATATATAGTATATTTGCGGCATGTTCCAGAGTGGTGAATGCTCGTATCGCCCCGACGAAATTTGTGGTATTCACTATAAATTATTTTGATTCACTATACATTATTTTTATCACGAGCATTGACGCACCTTCTGAATTAGTGTCCTTTTTCACACCTTTTTCTGAACTTAACTTTCACCATTAATTTTCTTTAGGTACACGTATGCCTAAGGAATAAAAAAAAACTTTATTTGTGAAATGCTTCATTTTTCACTCGAAAATAAAAGCTTACCCTTTTCTACTACTCACTTTCAGCTATTTGAATAAAAACCATGATAAGTTTTTTATCTTCGCACTTCTTCAGCTGACCTCTTCTATCAAAGACTGGCCATTATAAGAAAATATTCACCTAACGAACTACATACAGCCTGGAACTATTTAGCAACCTTACTTGCGTATAGTTTTCGAATTCATGATATGCATTGTGTTCCTTCAAAAAATCTCCTAGTGAACTGTTATTTTGTAAAGAAAATATGTTCAATTATTAAATTAATAATGTTAAACATAGAGTGTGAGGAATTTGCCTGCAATCTAACTATTTCTCACAGATTAAGCACTTATGAGCAGCAATAGATGAAGCAAGGTAGGTGGCGTACTACCTACATACAAATAAATTAAATATACATATAAAAGTGATGGAAAACGTTGTTTAAATACAATAAGCAGTAAATTTCATGTTACTAGCATGTTCAGAATTAAAGCCTTCATATTTCTATTTAAAATGAGGGATAAATAAAAGAGTAAATTAGCTGAGTACAGTACTCATAAAAATACATTAAGGAAAAATTGAAGAAAAATACACACGTGTTAGTACAATCGAATTGTTACCAATATGAGAATAAAATCTACTTCCAACTGTCATGGTATATGGTATGAAGATTTTTATGGTAGGCAATTTCCTAAGTCTAGCGCCCTAACCCAAACCAAAAGATTTTTTTACAAAAATACCCAGAATCATCAGCTGGGAAATTTGTATCGCTATTCATGATATCACCAAGATGTCCTAGGTTAAAATAAGTAGTTAAATATCAAAGTTTTTTATAAGTTCCAAATCGTTTTTGAAGCGCGGTCACTCCCGTGAAGGGAAAACACTCGCCAAAAGGGCAGTCGGCTAAATTGGTGAATGGATTATTTAATATGATTTCCACAGGGAAATGGCGAAGGCTTGGCCACCCGAGCCTCCCCATATCCTGCATACTTTCCGATACACGCAGATAAGTAGTACCCGGTATAGGTAGGCAGATAAGATATCAAAATCATCACCAGCCACTATTAACGGTTGTACGAGGCCTGTTCAAAAGAAAAGATGAATTTCGAATTTTTGCGGGCTGTGTTCATTCGATTATCGATTTTTTTTTGTTATGTTGGTACACATATGTTAGAATTATCAGCCATTTTGGATTAGTGGTTTGTTTTTGACAACTGGAAAGGTTAGTCACGTTTTTGTGTGTTCTTCGATTTTTTACTTTTGAAAAAAATGGATCTTAGAATATGTATTAAATTTTGCGTTAAAAATGGAATAAAGTGCTCCAACGAACTTAAAATGTTGACTGTGACTTCGATTTTTTCAAAAATAAAAAAAATCGAAGAACACACAAAAACGTGACTAACCTTTCCAGTTGTCAAAAACAAACCACTAATCCAACATGGCTGATAATTTTAACATATGATAAACATATATGTACCATCATAACAAAAAAAAATCGATAATCGAATGTACACAGCCCGCGATAATTTAAAATTTACCTTTTCTTTTGAACAGGCCATGTGCAAGGCACCGGGTGAATTCCAACTCAGGTCGTTTGATTTAGATTTTTGGTTTTTTTTTCAGTTACATATATATTAGATAGAATATTACCAGGTTTGAATATGACCATTTATAGGTTTCCACTGGGGTAAATTCACTTTAGATGGAACTATGTATTTATAAATAAAAACAAATCACGTTGTTAGAATTTTTGTCTGGGTAATTAGATTTAAATAGACATAAGCAAAAAACTTCGAAAAAACTGTAAAAGCCGTCATCATCCGTCGAGTCTCGTGCTTTCGACCGTCTAGAGCTAGTGAGACTATGGCATCCTCAAAATGGGGTATGTTGTGAAGCTCAAGGTAGTGGAGAGGGGAATGAGATGGCGAAGAGAAAGATTGGAAAGTACCCGGCTATTCAGATCTGCTCACCAAACACAGCTTAATCCATTTCAAGCAACGTTTCGATTCCGAAAGGTGGTCTTTCACCAAGGCACTTGGAACTACCCTGGAACTTGCGGCAAATTTACTATGTATAATTTTATTTGGATGAAATGTGTTATGACGCGTATCTATTAAATAAAAATTTGCGTACGCCGGGTTTGAACCCGCGACCTCTTACAAGATACTTTTACTTAGATTTACCTTTTCACAAATTGATTTGTACGAAATATTTATTTTGTGACTCACTCTCTTACAAGTATATAGGCGTATCTTTCGCATCTGACATTATTTTCACACTCCTTTCTTCGTTAATTTTCTCCATATGCGCAATCCATCTAAGCGTCCTTTTCTCGATCCTATTCATTACGCTGACATCAACCTTGCATTCTTTCCGGACATCCACATTTTCAACACGGTCATACATGGTTTTATCGCACACACGCCTCAGGGATCTCATTTCTACAACATTCAGTCTACTTTGTTCCTTCCTCTGCCAGTTTCATGCCTCACTTGCACACATCAGGGTTGGTATAAGCACTTCATTTTGGATTGCTAGCTCCAGTCCTTCATTAATGGAGTGTCCTACATTCACCCTTATTTTAATATCTTTATCAGCCTTTCCGTCTCTCGTAAACATACTTCCTAAATCATCCTTGGATCACTAAACAGAGCTTTATAATATTGACTATTGTTATTATTATTGATTACTTATTATTATTACTGATTACTATTGATAAGAAGATGGTATGCGTGGATCTTTCAAGCACTCAAGATGTAGGCCCATTGGACTCTCTCCCATGTTTCACCTCATTCCTTTGTCAATTTCTCAGTCCCCATTAAAGTTCAGTGGCGTTACTATCGGGTGTTTGGTGATGTCTGGAGGTTTCACAAGGTGTTTTCTCAGGTATCTGAGTGGGTGGCAGTGCCCTGCGAACAGTCCTACTTGCTCCCCGAAGGATGTTCTACCCACATTGAGTAGTTACTTGGCTCGTTTGGGGCTCAGACCGTCTAATAGCACTCTAGATTGCCTAATTTCGGGTGGGTACTCACATTTCTAGTAGGCAATCTCTAAATATTTAATCATAAGAATAATAATACTTGTGATTTGTAAAGTGCCATTTTAGAGTAAAATATTACACAAAGCAAAATATTTCAAATTTTCTTAGAAAGCAATTACTTTGTGGTTTATCAGGGTAAAAAATATTATCTGTCTCTTTCTCTCTGTTCCTTTGTTATAATTTAAATATTATTCTTCTGTTTTCTCACTGTTCTGTTATTTTATTTTATATTATGTTCTCCCTCTGAATGTTTATACAGCCCCACATTATATATTCTTTGTATAGTTTAATTTTATACCCGTGTGATGCTTGGGCCAAGCGAACTCGGTCGGTCATAAAAATTAAAATACATACTGTCTTATACAAGGTTATTTTATTTCAAAAAATAAAAACGATTTAAAAAATAACATAAAGCTTGACGTTTTATTGTGATATATATTTTTCAATGAATGTGAAATTTCACATAGGCATGTATGTAAATAATTTAAATTTTCTTTGATTATTATTATTTCAATTTATTATATCTAAATACCTAAGTAAGAATGATTTATTTTACAAAGTGAAACAAAATTTTATATTTATAATAATAATCATTAAAAAATTCTTCATTAGAAAAGCGTTGGAAAGATATTGATTTAATTTGCATTTTCAAATTAATTAACTGTATTATTGAATAACCTTCTTTGTTGCAACTCATCCAGTTCAATAATCCTTGTCGTAGAATTATAAAAATAAAAAAAAATGCTGTTCCTCAATCATTACTCTACTAATTATGGGTATCATTCTCCACTGTCCAGAATGTCAAGACTCGTTAACTCAAGGCATGGTCTTGAAATTGTTGGTACCAGTCCAAATGATTTTCGTCATTTTTACAACTCTACCAAAACCTAGCTCAGACTTCGACTTGAATGTCCTTTCAAATGTATATTTTTGTACTATTTTCGTCATTTTTAATGAGCTGTTCTATTTTCTGTTGCCCTTTTATCCATTTCGTTTTATGTTTTTATTTTGTAATTGGACAATGGTTAAGTATTAGTACATAAATAATCACTTAAATGTGTTGAAAAAATCTCGTCCGGTTAATGATTAATACTAATACTTGGAAAATTTGTATAGTGTTTTTTGTGTAATATCCCATAAAAAGTGCATAACAAGTCCAGAAAATAAGTAAAGAAAATGACTTAAAATACCATGTAAATATTTTAAAACGTTCTACCTAGTTGTAAATAAATCGAAATAGCTCTAACTTTATTAAGAACTAACTTCAAAGCCTAAAAACTCTACTTAGATTTGAGCAACAACTTATTATGGTGATAAATTAAAGATATTGGTGCCTTAATTATTCACAAATGTCGCGGGCTGTGAAAACTTTCAGACTTTATGCATAGTGGGATTTCGGGAACTGGTGCACTAGTGGATTAAACGACTTTATTCAACTGAATTTAGGTGCTTACTAACGGGCTAACCTACCATGCAAATTATTGCAATTCTGCTATCCATTTCTGGATATGGTTCTCTAAAGAATTTAATTAACAGTGTATCTCTGAATTTTGTAATATTTTTAATTTGATACTTTATAAAAGTATATCGAGAAAGGTTCAAGCATAACAACGAAACTTTGTACAACGAACTGAAACAATTATAATGCCCTACCTATAAACTTCAACTTCAAGGCTCGGGTGGTTTTTTAATTGCTCTGCCATAATAAGATTATTTTATCTCTCAGACAATGATTGCCTCCGTCTCTACGAACTTTGTTCCTCGAAGAATACGCAAAAGTGAATAAATTTACCATAAAACTCGAGATGTGTCAAAGAGTTTGATAAGTTTATTTTGGAAATTAATTTTAATTCCTGAGGAAAATATTTATTAGTAGCTAGTTTGTTTTTGAATGCTTAGTATTTTAAATCATGTCCTTTGACTTGTCCCATGAGGTTTTTATCTATCCTCACGCTGTGTCCCAATCTTGGAGTAAAGATACAAGGAGGTATAGCTAATATTTTTACCCAACCTATACAAATTCGCGATAAATCACTTTCTCCGGGTTTTTACGTCCTACACTATGAGAGAGAAAGAGACAAGAAAAATCGTTCCATAATATTGCAACACTTCTAAGGATTTAAGAATATTCTCCGTCCGCGCTAACTCCACATCACCGAGTCGCATAACTTACGTCGACGGATTTTAAGGTTATTTCGTTTATTTGTGTTGATTAAAATACTTCCAGTGGTTATACAAATAAACCAAACATGATGGTTTTATCTGCTATGCGTGAATGTTCAAATAAGACCAAACAAAAGTTATAAAACATCACGTTTCAGAGATATTTCAACAGTCTTAAATTTTTTTGACTGAACATTAGAATTCTCACATTTTTAATTATAAAAAAAACATAAATTCAACAAAAAGCCTCTATCATTAACTTCCATCGTTATTAGTGTTTGTACGATATTCTGACTTTGTAAATCATTTGAACAGTGGATTGATATTGTTTTGCTTAGTGTGTTCAAATATATTTATTGAAAATGACAGAATTCCATGTGGGCGGTAACTCATAGGCTATCCGACATCCTTTAATATATCTCTGTCTCTTCACATGGAGTCAGTTTAAATTTAACAATACTATACTATACTAATACTATACGTTGTTGGCCAAAGGTACCTCTACATGTCCTCCAAGGTCCTAATCTATGTCAGAGAGCTTAAAGTATATTGTCTCTCAGGTATTTTTCCTTCGGGATATGTATGAGCTAGCTCAGGAGAGACCACACGTAAAGACGTAAACGTTAAATTGCAAAAGCTTCCCTCGCCATGAATAGTTTTAAATTCTTGAACTTTATGTGCGATGTTTTTATAGGTTTCGGACAATCTTGCAGTGCCTTACATCAGAACAAATAATGGACCCTGCAAAGTTAGCATAGCTAGACAAATAGAAACACTGACCAAATTTAAACATGAAATAAAACATTGGATTATTTAAATAGGTTTACCTGGATAATGAAACACCTAAAACATTAATGCAGCCTAACCTCTATACACCTAAACTATATCTTTAAATTAAACCTCTTTTTAATATCTCTGTTCTTATATTTATTTTATTTCATCTTTTCTTTCGCCGTTTTCATTATTTTATATTTTATTAATACTAACGTTTATAGGGTTAAAATTATTCTATTTACTTTTAAAATATTCTGTTAACATCAAAGAAAATATTTATCACCTTATTATATCATTTATGTCTGTCTCGGCTGAGGGATTTTCTAGTGAAACAGATATGGAGCGATCTATTGTGTTTTATATTTTATCAAAACCTCTTGGTTTTGTTTTATTCAAAACTCATCAGGCTAAATAAAAGGTGAAATGAAATGAGAATATTTAAATATAAAAATAAAATCTATAATACAATGTTATTAGTTCATTTTCATTAAATTTAAATATTCTCATTTCATTTCATCTTTTATTTAACCTGATTAGCCTTGAATAAAACAAAACCAAGAGGTTTTGATAAAATATAAAACACAATAGATCGAAGGAGGAGTTATATATGCACACATAAAAAGAAAACAAATAAAACTCAAAATAAAATAAAGTGACAGAACAATGAGAAAACAATAGAATAACACTTAAATTATGACAAAGTAACTGGGAGAAAGAGACAGATAATATGAATGGAAAGAAACAAAACGTCAACTGATAAGGTGATAAAAGAATAATGAAAAATATTATGAGCTTACGGGAAATATACCTAATACAAAGTTATATTTGAACTATCATTAATTATGTCAAACCACAAAGCGATTGTTTTTTACAAAAATGTACTAATTTACTGTTGCAAGTTTAGAATATTGTGATGGAAAACACGACAGTTCTCCTAAAAGCCAAACTAATAAACCTAATCTGTCTTTAATGACGCAAGGCCCATCACCGCGGTATCCAAATAATTGCAAATTGTAGAATATCTTCCAAGTATTTACTGGCTCAAGTATTCTAAAAGGGTCCAGTTCAAACATTAATGGAAGGTACTAAAATCCATTGTCTGGACTATACCGCCATATTTATCTGAACAGAGCATTCCTTTAAATACCAACACAGGACAGTCAACCAAACTTCAACAATTTCATCATCAGCTATCAGACGGTTAAAAAGCAACCTCTAAAGCTTGAACAAACCTCTTCTCTAAACTCACAATTAAATAAATCAGATACAAAATTTGAACTCAATAATTCAATTCTTAAAATCAGTTTCTATGAATCGGAACATTTAATTGGTTGTTCTCAAATAGGGAACACCGATATTTCTAAATTAGCATATCTTTTTTGGTGAAATTTTTAGGTGTATCATACAAATAGAGTAACACACAAACAAGTGGTTGTTTGATACGTTTTTTGACAATTTTGTCCTGATTTATTTATTACAATTCGTAAACAGTAGATTATTGTACAAGCTGGTAGAACGCAAAGTTTTCACCCTCAGAATAAATTATTGTTGGGAGTTCAATTTCTTTGACTATTTAAGTAGTTCGTTTGAATTTTTATATATAGGCTTTTGTGGTTTGTGAATCATCTAGTTGTATATATCTGTGTGTAAAAGGAAGAGAGAGAGAGAGAGAAATGAGTCAATAAACGCAGATGTTCAGGAAAGTCAAAACAAAATTGAGGAATTTTGTTTTTTGTATGTAATTATGTCATATGACACATGTCCTTTTGCACAAAATAATAGCACATTATTTTAATATCGGTTTCATCTAATTTGCCTTTAGTAGGTATGTATTTGACGGCCTCCGTGGTCAAGTGGTAAGACGCCCAACTACGAATCCAAATGTCGCGGGTTCAAACCCGGCGTGCGCCAATAATTTATATTTAATTAATATGTGTCATAACACATTTCATTCATATAAAATAATAAAAAGTATACTTGCGGCACGTTCCAGAGTGGTAGATACTCAAAGTATCGCCCTGGTGAAAAAGCACCATTCAGAATCGAAACGTTGCTTGAAATGGTTCTAGCCGTGTTTGGCGACCAGATCTGAATAGTCAGGTACCTCCCAACCTTCCTCTTCCCATCTACTTCTTCTCTCCACTATCTTTAGCCTCATAACATACTCCGATTGGGGATGACATAAGCTCACTGATTCTAGACGGTTGGGAGCAGTTGGGACTCTGGCGCGGGATTTAAATCTAAGGAACAACTCTGAATACTTAACTCAACACTCTATTTTATTGACTCATCCCTCTCTTCCTTTCGCACACAGATATATGTTCATGAAAACAAACCTTTGACCCAGAATGATAAACTGCAATGAAACTGCACAAATGAGCAGGCAACTTACTAATTAACCAACTCGTTGGATATCGGATGAGAAATTTCATTTAACATTTTAGCTTTGCGAGCAATTTTCTGCTAAAAAGGAGCTGGTATAAAATCAGTAACGTAGTTGAATGTAAAAAAACGATAGATAGGGATAATTAACGTATTTCAGCTGTATATTTTTGACTAAACTGTTTTCATCCTGTTATGGGCATCTTTAGATACGTCTTCTCTAAAGTATGATAAAAACAATTTCATTTGAAAAAAGCCAGTAAGAAAATTGATTTATTTTGTTTGTAATAAAAGAACTGTCAGAGAGACAGGTTTTTTATTTATTTTAATGATGTAGATAAAACTGTGACCTCACGTAGTATTATGGGTGTAAAGATTCTAAGGGGTTTCGTGTAATTAAATTTTATAAGGTTCGTAATAATAAGACTACCAAAAAATAATACAATTAATACACAAAACAGCTTAAGATATAGAATTAAACCTTATAATGCGCTCCGGAAACCATCCAAATTATGCACATTAATAAATATAAAATAGCCTATATGAACCATTTAAAAAACATTAGTAATATCAAGTAGTATATACTTTATTATTATTAAATCAAAAAGAATATGAATTGTAATTAAATGCTTTGTAAACTTTGATCAAACACGTATTTAAAAATACATCAGAATTTTTCAATCTAATTATGTCTAGAACTAATTGTAAAAACTCCTTGCATGGAAGATGAAATTAATGGTATTATTTTTTTTTTATTCTTCGTAATGGAACATTGTTTTTTTTAATTTTCTATATTTTCTTCCACGCCAAAAATGAATACAGTCTTTTATCTTGAAATGAAGTATGCACCAAAACCCGCAGACTCTGTATTATCCGAGTTATCCGCTTCTCCGGGGAACCCATCGGAGGTAAAATATAACCCCCAGATAAGCTGCTTTATGGCGAATGCAGGAATAGAAGATGATAACACTTCACGTTTTACATTGAGGTGTTATCTTGCGAATACTGAAAGTCTATAACACAAAACGACTTTGGAAAATGCCCTCCTTTGTTGCAAACGACGGAATCATTTTTCTGGTTATATTCTTCGTATTTTAGGAAAGCATTTTTCTGGTTTAATCTGTTATTTTATATTGAAAATGGGAATAACTTTAAAGCATTAATGCCTATGTTTTTGAAATATTTAAATAAAATCTATGATCTAAAACACAAATATGAAACGGAAAAAGCCAGAAAATAAATAAAGACAACGGTCACAACCGAGACTTGAAATCGGATCCTCTAATCTATCCGGGAGTAATGCCTTAACCTATGTTACATTTTAATCGATCCCATACTTTCATTGAAAATTATTAATATTATTTTGAATCTCTTCCGATTTTTTGATTATTTTATATTTTCATCTTCTACAAGCAGGAATAGCACAGTGTCATATTTTTTCTTAGTGTCTGAAGGTTACTGGTTCACTTTCCATCGCTGCGCAAAAATTTCGTTTTTTTTTTCATCTGGGTACATACAGTTACGTACAATCAAATATTCAAGAAAAACATTTTGAACACTACCTTCTGACTTATTATGCCATTCCGATTGCCATTGTCTTCTCAATAACACTTTTTGATTTTTATTGCTTCCTGATCCAGGATTTATAAAATTACTCATGACCAACACGATATTCTGATCCAATTTGATTCTGATTAACACTACTTTCTGGTTAATAAGGCCTACCCTAATTCACGTAACAATCTAATATGATTCTAAGTATTTTAATCTACGCGTACTTTATCTTCCAATTGTTTTGTTTCAAAATGCTTATTAATCAATATTGTTGTTTGATCCACTATGAATTATTTCAATATTGACTTACGGTCCATTGTGCCATCTGATTCACAATGCTTAATCATCCACTTTGCTATAGTTGTAAGTTGAGTAATTTATCAGAAATACGTTTGTGAAAAAAAAAATCACAAGCTTAAAAATAAGCATTACGTATTGTAAAAATAAGAATACAGTGCCTTAAAAAAATACTGTATGAAATTGTAAGAGTAAATGAAAAAAACTTGTTCATTTATTAAAATTAGCAAATGCCTGGAATCCGATTTGGCTCCTAGGGCATTCAAAGCAATTTGGTTTTCGTGGTCTAATATAACACATCCAACGATTCAAATATACGGCCTGAGCCCTTCCACTAGTAATTAAACACACGATTTTGAAATCCTCGATCTATAAATTGGACACAAAGTAAAGAAAATTATAGTATTAGCAACCAATAAACTCTGTTTGAAAATGAGATTTTTGATCAAAATACTCGAATTCCCCCCAACGATATAATTTTTACAAAATTTGACTAAATTTATTAATAGTAACTAACCTACTTTGTCCAACAAATTAAATTATGTTTTGTCTCTTTTGTTGCCAGTAACTTTTTTCAAAGCTCGAAAACTCCTCGTTATTCAGATTTTCAACAGCGGCAATCCAGTAAACTTTATATCGTTGTGCCCATTTGATTAAACTTACGAAGGCTATAAGTCACTTAGGTCAATATTTGCTATCCTTAATCAACCCTTTCCCTACCGTTAGCAAATTTCATAGAAGGTTAATAAATAATTTACTGTGCGATTGACATTAAAAAGGTTAAGCGTGTATTTCACTGTTTCAGTATTATCAACGAATTTCTGAAAATAGGCTTTTTCCAGTAAATCAGCGAATAATACGTTTTTTTTATTATTATTACATTAGAGAAATGAAAAAATAACTTCATATAAGACCACAGATATTATTTTAATTTTTATGAAAGACGGTTTTACTTAGTCTAAGCATCGTCAGAGTACAAAATAAAACTTAACAAAAAATACAAAGTATGCGGTTATATATACACATTCGCAAGAAGAAAAAAAAAATTAAAAAACAAAACAAATAAGAAAACAATAGAATAACATTTGATGATGCTAAGGCTGAGCTAAGCCGGTTGGTTATAAGAATGAAAATAATATCCGTGATATTTTACAAAGTTATTTTTTTCATTTCTTTAAATATGTCAAACCACAAAGCAATTGCTTTCAACGATTTTTTTTTTTTATTTAGTTTTAAATGAAAAACTAAGTTTATATAAGCTTATAACAGAAATGACCTAATGAGAGAGGCTGATTTTTGCTACACCACACCGGTTTTCAGTATGTTGTCAGCTTAATAATCCTTTTTTTATGGTATCAAACATCACCTTATCAAAGATTTCCATGCAGATAAATAGTTTCCGCGTCAGTTTAATCATATTTCACGTGAAGCGTAAATATTTGTAAGCTGTCAAAAGTGTTTTAAAAACCAAAGATGAATAATGGCAGTTTTTGAATCTGAAGTTATCTGTTAAGTTAACTCTGGACTCCGGCAAATTTTCAAAACACCTAGACAAAATATGGAAACACGATGGTGAATTTAGCATAAAGCCTGAAATTCCCCAATGTAACAAAAGCGGAAGAAAAAAAAATAAGGAAGGCATCCCTTAGTGTTGTTTATTGATGTTATTTGTTATTTAGAAAATAGCTAAGGCCAAATTATTTATATTTATATAAACTATATTCAGGGCCTGTTCAAAAGAAAAGGTGAATTTTGAATTTTCGCGGGCTTTTTTAATTTTTTTTATGTTGGTACACATATGTTTATCGTATGTAAGCATTATCAGCCATTTTGGATTAGTGGTTTGTTTTTGACAACTGGAACGGTTAGTCGCGTTATTGTGTGTTCTTCGATTTTTTACTTTTGAAAAAAAATTGACCAAAGAATATGTATTAAATTTTGCGTTAAAAATGGTATAAAGTGCTCCAACGCACTTAAAATGTTGACTGTGGCATTCGGCGAGTCTACTTTGTCTCAAAAAAGTGTTTATAAGTGGTACAAGCGCTTTACAGAAGGCCGAGAAGATGTTGATGACGATGAGCGTCCTGGAGTTGTAGAAAAACTAATCATGGATTTTATTCTTTGATCCATTTTTTTCAAAAGTAAAAAATCGAAGAACACACAAAAACGTGACTAACCTTTCTAGCTATCAGAAACAAACCACTAATCCAAAATGGCTGATAATGCTAACATATGATAAACATATGTGTACCAACATAACAACAAAAAAATCGATAATCGAATTTACACAGCCCCGTAAATTCAAAATTCACCTTTTCTTTTGAACAGGCGTATATGTAAGTATAATTGAGACACGTTTTAGAGTGGTAGATACTTTACGTATCACCCGTATTGTGAAGAATCTTAAAGTTACTTTAAGTGGCTTAAGCCGTGTTTGGTGACCAGATCTGAATAGCCAGGTACTTACCGACCTTCCTCTTTCCTATTTATTTCCTTTCCCTACTATCTTCAACCTCACAACATACCCCAATCGGGGTTGCCATAGTCTCACTGGCTCTAGGCGGTTGGGAGCAGTAGGGACTCTTGTGCGATATTAGCTGTAAAAAAAAAACATTAGTATTATCTTACTCAGTCAAATAAAAAATTCACACGAAGAATTAACCGCATTTTAGAAGCGTCAAAATAAAAATATTTTTCTTTTAAAATGTAAATAAATATAATATTTGTTTCTTGTGACCGCTGAAAATTGGAACAATAAATCGATAAAAATTCATTACAGAGAATCCAACTCAAGGAGTGCGTACATTTGTTTCAAGATAAAATATGAGTGTCTTGTTATTTTAAATGATTTCATACTTTAAAATTATGGTTTCTTAACATTTTTCGGGAATTTAATAACAGCCTTGAGCGTGAGGATTCAGGAAAAAAATAATTTTCTGAAAAGTGTAATGAATTTTAAATAATCTTTTGACGTAAACTTTTTAAAATGTTGAATAATGGTTATAAAATATGACCTTACTTTTAATTAGAGAAAAGAAGAGACCTTTTCAAGGTCAAGTTATTATTTTTAAGGTATTTATGTTATGTTGAAGAGAAGATCTCTACTCATTTCCCATCGTCAAACAATCAAAAAGCAGTGGTCATAACGTTATATGCAAATATCAATCAATCTCATAAATCTTTCATCTCTTTGTAGGGGTTGAAAGCAAATGAGCCCCTTGCCTATTCCAAAAATTTCTTATCGTTTCGTACTTAATTAATTGGGTCAAATGAGTTGATTAAAATGCAGGTAAAAAAACCCAGTATGTCAGTACAGTGAGTAGGAAGCAGAAAATAGTATATATTCTGCAACACTTTATTTTTTTTCTAAATGTGCTTACGTTATAATACATAATGTTAAAAAACAGTATGTTTAATTATAATAGCTTAGCGAAAACGTTTTATTCTAATGATTAAACAATGCTGTGTTTTGCTTATTCATATGATAAAAAACAAAGCAATATTGAATAAAAATTAAATAATAACTATTGTATAAGGCCACAGATTTTATTTCCAAGCATCATAAGGGTACAAAATTAAGCTAAACAAAAAATACAATATGTGCGGTTCTATATACAAATAGATGAAGAACATTATATAAAATAGAATAAGAGAACAGTGAGAAAACAATAAAATAAAATTTAAATTATAACAAAGGAACAGAGAAAAAGAGACACGTAAAGTGAAATAAAAGAGGCAAAATGTCAACTGAAAAGGTGATTGATGAATATTTTGAAGTTTTTTTTTTGTTTGAGTTTAGGGGAAATATTCCCAATATTGGACTACTGGACAAATTTAACTTATTATTATTTTAATGGCTTTCTTTATTTCTAGTGCTTTTGAATTATTTAATCTGTTACCACGACTATTTTTTATGGAGAATATGAGCACCGGTGGTTTTATTGAAGATATAAAAAATTTCAATTAGATGATTGGCGAATTCTGAAAAAACAACACGTTAATTATTATCTCACTCTTTATCGATAAATCTTAAGTCCTTTATGATACCTCAAATGAGTTACTCACTCAAAAATGATAGAAACAAACCTTGAAAAAAGGTTATTCATGTTTTAAAATGAGGAAGTCGATACTCGTTGTGTGATTTGAACTCGACTTATTTGATCGTGAATCCAGCGCCTTTCCCACAGACCTATTAACCACGTCAATTTTATTGAGAGTTAATTTATTTGTTTAAGCCCGTTAAGGCTTTTATATTTTTATCAAACAATATATTCATAAGCAGTCCCAAAAATATTGTACAATAAAGAAAAAATAGTATTGAGTAACAGTTTCATCAAATAAATTAGTTCTACTGGAATAAAAAAAAACTGTATGAAGGTGTAATTATTTTATGATTTTGACGTACTATTTGTTTCCCAGATGTTGAATTCGTCGTATAGGAGTATAATATTAGGAAGTTGATGTAGAATTGTCATAGTATTATAGTAGTTACTATCTTGTAACTCTTAACATTTGCAGAAACATGAAATGCAATGATATAGCAGTTCTAGGGTAGAACACATTGATTTACCATTTTAAACTAGCACGTTATATTGACAATAATTTTACGTTCACACGATTTTATTAAATTTAATTAAATTCTATGGGATTACCGATTCTTAAATTTACGTATCTTAAGAATTTACGTTGAATTCTTTCAATTGTGTTTGAATGAATAATAATCATCAATATTGAAAAGCAAGGAGGTTAAATTAAAATTTATCTTTGGCAAAAAATAGATATTATTTTCGTGTTAAACAATGAAAGATGGCGAAATTCTAAGAACGCTCATATCGAGTGCCCACTTAGATTTATTGTACAAGACTCCGATCTTTACAAATTCATTCGCGAGGGTAGATAAATTAAGGCCAGGAATGAATGGTTGGAATAAAGGGCGAGAAGAAATAAAGGAGGAAAAAGGAAGGAGAAATGTTCAACAAAGTGAGTAGAAAAATATTTACGTCGTTACCGCCTTTGGCAAGAATATGGTAGAAAAAATACAACTAAAGCTGCAACGCACAGCGTTTAAAACAAAGTTTTACCTATATTTATGTCCTCCTATCATCTGTTAAAATGTATCACCACTTTAAAGATTACGGCTTGGAATAGGCTAGGGAATGCCAGGTGTTACATTTACGGAGGGAGTTCAAAAAGTTCGTAGAACTGAATATGAAGAGAGTACCTAAGGGTTTTTATTTCTTTAAATAAGTGTTCTTAGAGGCAGCACCCAAAAATGAACACTTTTTCGCTTTCAAATACAAATAATACTACGAATAATTTATATGTTAATCCTATATTGGAAGTTGAAAAAATGACTAAGATTTTTAGTTTTTTTTTACTCTTAAATCCTTTATGAAATGTACTCGTATACTACAATTTTTAGGTACAACGTTCAAAAATGCCTTCCCTGGTTTTCAAACTGCACTTTTTTCACTGTTTTTTTATCTAGTTTATATGTTTCCCTGATGAAGCTTCACACTAAAAATAAAAGTGGTAGCTGTAAACAAAGCAAATGTTTCGAAAGGATTGGAATTATTTTCAATTGTGAGAACAGATATAAGTCCTAAAAGGTCTAGTCTGGTAAATTTGGAGTTTTGTTAGGATGAAACAGAATAGAAGTTACGTTGCATTTAATATTGTGTTTTGTTAATTCAAGCTTACGATTTCTCCAAAAGATCATATTCATAATCTTTGCAGATAGTTGTAACCCTTTCCAAAAATATCAAAAGACAAAATTTGCTTAAGCATACCAAAAACATTAAGCGCCTTTGTCAGCCAATGGACCAGATTGGCCTTTCACCTCCTACTGTCAATTGTTTCATTTGCTTGTTGAAATTAAGTTAGTTTTACCAAATCCAAGTCATCGGTAGTAACAAATCGTTTTTATTTTATTTCTATACCATTCATCATAGCTAGATACTGCATTGAAATTTTAGATAATTTTTGCTGTTTATCCAAAGTTAGTATTCGTGGCACTTATTTCAATACATCAAATTAAGTCATTTTATTTTTTCAACGTTTATTTCAACAAAACTTTTAACTCGCCTATGGTTTTCATGATAACTTATTGTGTGCTGTATCTGCTGATATGTCCGAAACCTTTGCTATTTTATATACCTTGATTCGCTCAATACCATAACATAGAACTTTAGTAATATTTTCTGGACTGACTAAGTCGAAGGCATTCCATCGAGGGGGTTGTTTTACTCTTTCTAGAATCAGATGTCAATTTTACCACTGTGATATTGATGGGTAAAAATACAAGTCAAAAAAATACAACATAATTTTAAAATAATAGCTAAAAAACCTTTATGATGTTCAATTTTATCCGTTTTAACAAAAAAAGTCAAACACGTCCCATTCAATCTTACGTCATTATTGAACTTAGAAACGTTTTAAACATAAATTTGGCAAAATGCTGATTGGGGTTGGCATTAAAAAAAAACTTTTGACTTTGTCTTTATGTCAGTTCTGCCAACTGTTTGAAATCCCCTCGTAAGTATTCAAAACGGTGTGCTATAAATTTGGAATTCAAATAATGTAACAGATAAAAAAGCTGCCAAAAACAGATGTACTCAAAAGGAAAGTAGACTGAATAAAGTATATTTGAGATCCTGAATGCAGATCTGTGGAAAATCATAAACGACCACACTACTTATCAACAGATCCGTAAAAAAACAGGCTTATTAACGAGAGAAAGATGCGTTTAGATTAATTTCACGCGTGGAGAGAATTGACAGAGATTGAAGTATCAGATAAAATTGTGACGCACACGTGTTTCTAAATTAAGGGTCGGAGCTTCTCCAGCAAAGTAAAGCATAGTCACTGAGCATGTGAACCAATTACTCAAGTCAGTTCATGACAAAAGTCAAAATAACAGCATAATGATATATATATACAAGTATATCGTGTTGTAGACATTTTGAACAGTGTCAGGGAATATTTCTCCCTCTTACTATGTCAACTGTGGTTAGAGGGGCATTCATGAGGAGATAATGAGCGGATTGCCTGTTCGAAGGTCTTTAGCCTTACCTACTGTAGAGCTTTTTTATGTATATGTTTACATACAAGTACTTTTGAAGTAGACCGTATTTTGTGTGCTTTTAGCAATCTTTCATTTAAGCTCACCAAGGTTAAGAAGGGAATAATATGGAATTTGGAACGAAACGAAGGAGATCCGTAGCCAAAGTTGGGAAAAGAAGGATTTGGGTTTGAATTGAATTCGGAATAAAATAATTTGGCTGAATCTATTATGTTTTTTCGGAGTAGAGGAATTTTAGAACCCGTGTTAATTAAGCTATTCCTGACGAAATAGATACTTTTGGTGAGTTGTCGAAATAATGTATTTTCAAATGATTTAAGTTTTTTTGTGTTTCATGTGGCCCATGTGGGTAAGTATAATGATGTATAAACATTGATGAATAAATAAATTTATGCTATTGCAGTAATGCTATGAGTTATGTTCACCTCAATGAATCATCTCCTTCGCCTACCTTTGCGGTGGAATCGCGTTAAGTTACCAATATATTTCAAATAAATTAGTACCTATCAGCTATTATTCCATATTTTTGAAAATAGGTAATATGTGCTTTTGTTATACACATTCGAAAATGTTTCGAAATAGAATATTTCTAACTAATTTACCATCGCCGCGTTTCCTCGCAAGGCTGGACAGAGAGGATGGACCGCCATACAACTCTATCTTGGCACACACTCCTTGCTTCATTAACATTCATACATCGTCTCATACATACGCTTCTGTTATTATGACTCTTCACATGGCCCGATTCAAGTATTTGGTTCACTTGATCGTGTCATGTCTTCTTCGGGCGTCACCTACTTTTTCTTCTATTCACTTTTGCATCATATTGCTGTGCTAGTTCAATACTATAATAAGTAAAAAAATGTATTTTTTGACTCATGGGTGTCTTTTAATTCCTTACGTTATGAGGAATTAGAAAACCCCATATTTTTTTTAATTATTTTTTTCGATCATTTGTTCAATTTGCCCAAACCATCTAAGCGTCCCTTTCTTAATCCTTTTCATTTTGCTTACATCGACCTTCCATTCTTTCCGGATATCCACATTTTGAAAACGGTCATATATGGTTTTACCGTAAGTACTTCTCAGGGGTCTCTTTTCTACAACAAGTCTACTTTTATCCTTCCTCTGCTAGTTCTATGCCTCACTGCCATAAATCAGGGTTCGTATAAGTACTCTTTTGAGAACTGCTAGCTTCGCTTCTTTGGACAACTTTTTATAAAAAAAGAACATTTCGATTATCAAAATATTACAGCTATGTTCAAAATAACGCACGTGTAATAAATTCAAGCTTAGTTTATAGAAGATTACATTTAACCCTCAAAATCTTGACAAGTCTTCTTCCAAACTATAAGCTTACTCGAACAAGAGAGAGTAGTTCTTAAATATGTACGTATGAACTTTCAATACTATGTGGGAAACAAGTTCAATGTTCAAAGTTTCACGTGGGCTCTAGGAAGGATATTTAAAGTATAGGTGCGCATGCAAAGTTCTACGATGATAAGCTGAGTTATCGTAGCCTCACTTTTCGCAGCGAGCCGACTTGAACGCTTCTACGGCAACCTGGGCGTAGCTCGTAGCGAGGGATATCGTAGAGGGAAGCTCGAAGTGAAATTTCACATCGAGTTTAGAGTAGATAGGAAGCGTAATGTAGTTTTATTCGGTGCAATTTTAAATCAGATTGTAAAAGTAATTTCCGTGTACGAAAAAAAATGCTTGCTTAGATTTATACCAGTATTGAATCAACAAAGAATTAGGTTACCTGCCTACTAGCAGCGTTAAATATGCACACGTGCAATGGGAAAAATATAAAGGCAGTCATAAAAATTAATAGTCATATTCGTAATAATCAGTAAGATTTGTCCAATATAAGGTTTATTTCCCGTAAACTCATTATTCTTTTATCACGTTCTCAGTTAACATTTCGCCTCTTTCAATTCATATTACCTGTTTTTTTTTCTCTATTCCTTTGTTGTAATTTAAATGTTTCTTTTTATTGTTATTTATTTTATTTTATATTATGTTCTCCCTCTGTATGTAATAGTTTATATAACCACACACTATTTATTTTAGTTGATTTACCCGATGATGAAAGCAAAACCGGTCGGTCATAAAAATAAAATAAAAACAGTCGTTTACAAATTAATTATTTAATTTTCATTAAATATGTCAAATCACAAAGTGATTGTTTTCTACAAACAAATTATTTTTTCTTATTAATTAAATGTAGGTCAAATATATATATTTGAATATATTTTAATTTATGATTTTAGAGGCAACCTTGGCAAATATTTGTAATAAAATGGAAATCACAAAAAAATGCTTTAGCTACTTTGGAAACGCAAATAAAAAATAAAAATAAAATCCTGGAAAGGCGTTTTGTTGGGTCATAATTTAAAATCACCAATAATTACGTTAAAACTAACGAATCTGTCATTTGGGATTTTGACCCAATAAGCTTTCATGTTGTGTAAAATTACGTCTTCAAAGAAGATACAACAATAAAATTTAGTTTCTAGTAATTTTCGTTAAGTCACAAATAATTGTCAAAATTTCCCTAAATATTATAAAGATAATCCTAATGATTTACGATATTTTCATAATTTTATCTCAAGCAAAGTAATATTAAACAGGCACCAAGTATTTATAGTTTTTGTGTTCAATTTGAAGAACTCCATTTTAATTTTTATATAATTTAATTGAATTATCGAAGGAAGCAAACACTTTGTAGCTTGACATTATAATTTAAATAAAAAATAATTTTGTTGTAAGCCACTTTATTTATACACATATAACAATTCGACCGGTTTCGGTTAGACTTAACCTTCATCAGGAACGTATAAGTATAAACTAAGATTAAATATAGAGTAATACAGTAGACAAAGAAATTAGTGAAAGAGACAAAACATTAATATAAACAGGACAAAGCATCTGATGCTTTGTCCTGTTTATATTAATAAAACAAAAAGATCAAAGCGACAAAGCATCTGATGCTTTGTCCTGTTTATATTAATGTTTTGTCTCTTTCACTAATTTCTTTGTCTACTGTATTACTCTATATTTAATCTTAGTTTATACTTATACGTTCCTGATGAAGGTTAAGTCTAACCGAAACCGGTCGAATTGTTATATGTGTATAAATAAAGTGGCTTAAAACAAAATTATTTTTTATTTAAATTATAATTTAATTGAATTAAATTTATAATAATATTAAATTTAATTCAATTAAATTATATATAAAAAAGGCACCAAGTACTAACGTACATTTAATTATAATTAAGTGAAACGGTATGCCTAATCACACCAGTTATAAAATGATTACTTATGTATGTTTTTCTTTTGTTGCAGGTGAGTACTATTTACAACCCACTTGTTTGAAAGGCATAGAGAAGCGCAGGTAGTATGATGTGATTAAAAATAATTGATTGAAACATTAATTAAAATGACATGAAATATTGGTCCTTTATCATCGAAGTAACCTTTTAAAAAGATCTTTTATTAAATTAAATTTAAGAACTTAAATAATTAAATAAAATAACCAACTGACTATTACGCCGTTTTTCCACAGAGGTTGGCAAAGAAAATCGACCGCTTTGCAAATCGATCTTGGTACACACCCCTTGCTTTATTTACTCACATGCATCATCTTATACAAAATCTTCTATTATTCTGACTATTGACATGACCCGACTTAAGTATTTGATTCACGTGATTGTTCCATATCTTTTTTCGGCGTCCCTGATTTCTTCTACCATTGATTTTCGTGTAATACATCATCCTTACATTCCTCTCTTCGTTCATCCACTTTACGTATTAAAACCATCCAAGCGTCCATTTCTTAATATTATTTAATGCGCTTACGTTAGTCTTTGAGTTATCATATTTTCATAGAAAATTATGAATATTATAACCTCAACCCGAGTTCATTAAATACCTAAATGGTGTATTGCATAAATATCCATTTTTTTTTAATACAGAAGATCTTTTGACTTCTCAAAAAGTCTCGAATTAATAAAGAAATTAAAAAATAATGTTAATAATTTTTGATGAAAATATGAGATCGATTAAAATGACAATTTCTAATAAGGTCCACATGGCCGAATTGGTAAAGTCATGACTCCCGGATATATCTGAGTTTGAGTCTCAATTGTGACCATTGTCTTTTTATTTTCTGTTTCGTTTTTGTGTTTTAGATTATTGATATTATTTTTAAAAAATACATAAAAAGTCGTATTTAATTTCAATTTAAATTTGACATAAAACGGGAAATCTTTCTAATTAAACAGTCAAAACTTTTCTTTTTAACAATTGTGTTTTATTCTTTACTAAATTAATAAAATAGAACAACAGTTTGACAATATTTTCGTCAAAACAGTGTGATATCAAAATGCTTAAAACTACGCTTTGTGCACTCAAGAAGCCCTACTTTTTTTAGTGAGTTTTATCCAATCCAACGTTTAAATAAACGATGGGTATAATACCAGTACAGGTATATGATTAATTTATTTCAGATACGGCGCAGGCTGTATTTCACCATGAATTTATCGCGGATATTTTGTTTATTGGACCATTAATCTTAGCGTTGAGAAGTAGTCTGGTTTTAATCCCTGTTTTTTTTTGTAAATTCAGGATTTCAGCTTTCATGCTGAAACAATGTAGAGTAATTATATTGAAAAATCTATAAATTGCGTAAACGGTATTTTCAGTTTTAAATATCGAGAGTAGCAGATGGAAACTCTTGGTTTCACCCTTGTGAATGACAACCATTTAATTGAAGCTCTGCTCGAAATTTGACCGGTTAGTAGCTAAGTGGACAAACGGGTCAGATTCCCATCCGGGCGTCGTAGGTTCAATTTTTACAATATTTTCCGCTTATTGTGATGTTAGTAGAAGTTTTCAAATATTGTCAGGTTATTCTTAACCCGGGAATGTTAGTTTTTCTTTATAAAGATAATTGATTTACGTATGTATAGATCATGATTGGATAGTTATTTAAATACCTCTTTGCACCTCTTTTTCATATATCTTACTTTTTATTTCGCTTAAATAAATTGAGGTCAAAAAAAACTACGGACAATTTTCTGTGGGTAACATTTTTTTTTATTGTTGTATTGATGCCGAAAATAAAATCAAGTTCTTCTGTTATCAAAAAGTCTAGAATAACTATTTCAACCTTCTGTTACTTATTTGTTAGAAGTCCTGCCTCAATGATTGGTCTAGTTTCAACCTGACATGCTTTCCGAATATGAAACAAATAAGTATCTCCTAACTAAGCTTTACCATTTTATCATTTTTTCAATATTATTAAATTTCACATAAACTCCAGCAAATAATTATCTTTGAAAATTTTATATTATTTGCATAAAAATGTTTGATTGATCAGCTTTATTTCAACCCTCGCTATGCAGAAGTTCTGAAATTTCACATACTGTACCAACACATCCATACCGTATTTGATCATGTTAATGTTTTAAAATATTCATGGAACCAAACAAATAATTATTGCAATCTGGTGCTAATAATGAAACTCATTAATGTGTTATATTATTACTAAGCTTTAAACGTCACCCTTAAAATGCTGAATAATTAAACTTGTGCAATAAATTGTCTTTGTGAAAGTTCTTTCAAATGATTACAAAATTACAAATTTTCAGGTTTATTAGTTTATAATCTCTAAGAGTTTATAATGTTTTGAATTTATATTTCATTTTGTAATTCCTTTACTTACCCTGAATGTTTCATAAATATTTAATGAAATAAATAGGAAAAAAAATGAAAAATGAAAACCAAAAAAAAAAAAAAAGATTAAGCCTTCAAAAGTTGACACTCCATTCTGATTGATATATTTTTTTTAATTTATGAAAGCCAGGAAATAATTATTTGTACCGGGTGCATTTTATGGGTGTATTTTATTTTATTTTTTGAAGAAAGCCCTAAATTAAACCTCCAAAAGGCTCCTTCATTAAAGAATCCTTCTGAAAACGGTTCTGCGTCGCACTGTAACCCCCCTACTGTAGAGCGAGTAACGGAATAACGCTGAAATCTCGCTCGGAGCTCAGTAGAGACTCGGCCGACTTCGGTAGCGATCCGTTACTAGCGCTCCGTTATCATCTAACGGAACTCTGTTATCCGTTAGAACAAAAAAAATAACGAAAACAAAGACACGAAAATATATATTCGATATATTGACACACGCGCGAGCCGAAAAAGGCTTTTCGAAGAGTGCTTTACCAATTTAGACACTAGTGTTATTATACATAGATCTTGTAGTAGCAGTATATTTACATTTGCTCGGTGTAAAAGTTGTAAATTTTACCTTTTTGAGTCTGCACGTTGTAAATCTAAATATTTTTGTGCTTTTACAAACTCAAACACATTGTTATCGAATTTAAACGAATCAATATAAAAAAAACGTACATAACAGCTTTCGCACGCGCTTTATACAAACATAGAGAAATAGATACAAGTTATAGAATCTAAGTGATTACATAATAGTGGCAATATTTTTTCATAATTTATATGTGCACGTTTAAATAAAACCTATTATTTAAAGCAGTCAGGTTACATAATAGAAATATAACATAAAATAGTGTTGTTGTTAAAATTTATTAAAAAAGGTAGTGTTATTTATTGACGTTGTAAAGTTTAATAAAAATATATTTAACCAGAGTTTAGCCGTGTTTATTGAATCGTTGTGCATTGAAATAAAAATTACATAGAAATATTAGTGCTTCAAGTTGATGTTTTTAAAATAAGTTTGTGCATTGTTGTTGTTAAATCGTTCACAGTTGAAATTTTTAAAATTAACGGTTAAAATATAAATGTTAACAGTTTAATTGATTTGTATGCTAAGTGATATTATTTTTGCGGGTGTAAAAAAAATAAAATAAACGTAAGTACACACTTATATATTATTTTTACTGTGATCGCATTTTATTAATCAACCTTTTTTACTTACGACACGGTTTGCAAATCTCAACAAACTTTCAGGCTATAAGTTCGTTGTGTGACCGTCCATATTTTACTTTCTTCATTTTATAGCAGCCCAGTACCTTCAAACTAAGTCGACCAGGTTTGTCATTGGGTGTCTGACGATGTCTCCTGGTTCCACAAATTTCCTACTCAGATATCTGAACTTTTTTATAGCATGGTCAAACATGGGCTTCTTGATTAGTTTCAAAAGAGGTTTTCTATCCATATTGAGAAGCTTACTAGCTTGGTGTAAACAGTCTACAAGTAGTATGCATTGTCTCACTCCTGAAACTTTCTCACATTTCTTCCAGTGTTGTGCTTTGATCCACTATTCAATATAAAGATATGTTTATTATTTACACTTGAAAAAAAATGCTTAAATAAAAAAACGTCTGTATTATTTTTAGGGTAATTACTTATTTTTTTTTTTCCATTCACGTGACACCTGCTAAATGTTTTGATATGATTATATTACCATAATTATGAGTTAGCGGTAGTAAAAATATTATAAGATAAAACAATTGCTCAGTGGATCTTTTGTTTGTGTTCATCTAATAACATTCGTATTCACAAAGGAAATCTTTACCATATGATTCTTTGTTATGCGTTGATGACACACCGCTCAATGTGGTAGAATTCCATCGTTTATTAGAGGACAAATTGTGGATTTATATTAAGCTATTACCTACAGCAATATTTTCAAACAATTTCATGTTTTAGAAGTTTACCATTGAGAGTTTATAACTTTTTTCTTTAATTTTCCAATCAATTGAAAAAAAATTATTACCCTCAGTGACAAACTAAAATAACTGACTATTGGGCAGTTTTATTTACTAATTTATTCACATTCATACATCAGCTAATACTCTTCTATATTTCTGACGCTTTAAATATATATATATATACATATATATATATATATATATATATATATATATATATATATATATATATATATATATATATATATATATATATATATATATTTATATAAATATATATATATATATATATATATATATATATATATATATATATATATATATATATATATATATATATATATATATATATATATATATATATATATATATATATATATATTTATATATATATATATATATTTAAATATATATATATATATATATATATATATATATATATATATATATATATATTTATATATATTTGCGTGAATAATTGCTCAACTGCTCCCAACTATGGCATGTTTTGAGGTGAAGGTAAAAAAGTACCTGGCTATTCAGATCTGGTCGCCAAATACGGTTTAAGTCATTTCAAGTAACGTTTTAATTCTGAATGGTGGTCTTTCACCAGGACGATACTTAGAGTATCTACCACTTATATAACTCGACCTTAGTATTTAATTTCCATGTCTTCTTCGAGCGTCTTTTAGTTTGTCTTCCCTTCACCCTAACATCATATATTAATCTGGAGCTTCTTTCTCCGTTCTTCTGATTTACATGTCCGAACCATGTAAGCGTCCCTTTCTTTATCTTACTTGGTCCATATAAACATCTTTTTCTTAAAGATTTTTTAACACTTTATTGTAAATGGACATCTTCTAAATGCCAAGTTGATTTTTTTTAAAGGCGATACATTCTGCCGACTCATAGGACAAATATTGTTTTATCCAAGGCTTTGAACTTATGACATGATTTGTCTTAATTCTGAGAAGGTCATATTTATATGGTATTACGTAGTTGTATAATGTACTTCTCAAGTTAACTATTTGCACCGAGAACTTCCATCCTTTGAATGGTGACGTGCTTCACTTCCTGTGGCTACGGAGCCTTTGCAGAGCTTTAACCTCCCTAATGTTGTCATTCTCTTCCCTACGATCCATTTCCTTTTGATCCGGGTGATTTTATCTCTCAGTCTCTCCAGGTCAAACCATTATCTGTTCTGTTTATTGCCCTATTTCTAGACGCTTGATTTTGCACACAGCCTTTACCCCGAATAAAATCCCGTGGGAAATACGCGAAGAAAAACGTCTCAATTAGTTTTCGGATTTTTTCTGTATCTTTTTGTTGCGACCTATATTTCATCTTTGACATGGTTCGTGATTCATTGGTGTGAGAGCTTTGAGGCCACCTGATTTCGATTTGTAAATTATAACTGAATACACGTAATAAAATAGGAACTAAGTGTCCGAAAAATTGAAATAAAAAAATATGCGAAAGAAAGCGTCAAGCGTGTTAAAAATTTTTGGCATATTTTACTTTTTTTTGAGCACTTAGTGCTTATTTATTTTTAATGGGATTTTACCCAGTAAAGTTCATAAAATCACGATCCAAAGTAGTAGATACTCCAAGTATCACCTTGGTGAAAGTCCACCATTCAGAATCCAAACTTTACTTGAAATGTCTTTAGCCGTGTTTGGAGACTAGATCAAAATAACCAGGTACCTTAACCTTTGCCTTATTCATTTTCTCTGCTTTTTCATTTCCCGTCTACCTTCAGGCTTACAAAACACCAAAATTTGCGATGTCATGGTCTCACTGGCTCCAGATGGTTGAGGTCGATTTGGATATTTGTGCGGTATTCACTATAATTTATTATTGTAACGGACAGATTATTTTAATTAGAGAAAAATACATAATTCCTTTTTGGTGAATAATTTTAATATTAATATGTTAATGAAGAAATCACTTTGATTTGATATTATTATAGTAAATATGGTGTCAGTATATTAACCACGGCGCATGAGTAAGTAAAACTCACATGTTGTGTAAGACATGAGAACACTACCTAACCTATGATGGGGATGATTTTACGAGCTTTCGTCTTAGAATTAAGCTCACAGACTTTGAGATTTCGCCCCGACTACAAAAGCAGAGGTGTGAAACAATTATCTTTATGAGGGTTTATTCCACTCAACAGATTGTAAGTAGCTCATTCAGCAAACAGTTAAATTCTTACCTTGGGCAGAATAGGAGCAGAACTCAAAAAGCGTTTTTTTTTTCACTTACGCGATTTTTTTTTTATATGAGCAAAAAGGTATTGTGTTAAAAAAATCTGCAGAATGTCGTAAAAATATTTTATTTCGAATAAAAAAATATCTTAATCAATAACCTTTCACCAAATGATTTTATTTATTAGGTAAATAAACGGTCAAAGAAATACAGAAAAATACGGAAAGCTTTAGAAAAATGCGCATTCCATTTTTTTAAATAAAATATCCGACAACCTTTTTTATCTTCTAAATTCAAACAGTAACTCAATATTTGATATTTTCCCCTTTCGAAATGTTTGTTCAGATTGATAGAAAATTTTATTACCAAAGCGTACCAAATTTTTAATATCGTGCAAGGATTAGCGATGAAATATTTAGGGATGACGTGTTGCGTTGGTTACAGAGATTACCCAGATGACTGAAGCTTAAAATTAGGTCAATTTCTCTTCCGAAAAAACGGTTAATAATTTCATATACGTCGACAAGAACTTTATAAAAGGTACGAGTTTTATTTTTTCACAACAGTTAAATTATCTAATATATAAAAAAGGGAATCCTGCAATCCCAAGTCTTAAGGCTGATTCACACCAACGTCCGGATCCGCTCAGTGCCGATATTGTTCCGCAAGAGAGTTTATTGATATGGTATAAATATCAATCAAGGAGTATGAGCCAAGACAAAGTTGTATGGCAGTATATCCTTCTACCCGCCCTTGTAATATTTAACTACTTATTTAGTTAAATAATTATTTTGAAGTGTAAAAATACTTACAACGCAGATTATTTTTTTTTTTAAACCATTTTTTTATCACTAAATAATATTTTTAATAATAAATAAAAATATTATTTAGTGACAAAAAAATGGTTTTTGATAAAAAAAAATCTGCGATTTTAGTATTTTTACAATTTAAAATATTTTTTTAACTAACCAAGTAGTTAAATATCACAAGGGTGGGCAGAAGGATATACTGCCACACAATTTTGTCTTGGCTCATACTCCTTGATCAATATTCATACCATATCAATAAGCTCTCATGCGAAACAATATCGGCACTGAGCGGATCCGGACGTTGGTGTGAATCAGCCTTTAACTGCTCCCAACCGTCTGGAGTCAGTGAAACTATGGCATCACCAATTGTGGTATGTTGTGAGGTTAAAAGTAGTAAGAACAGGCAGAAGATAGGAAAGAGGATCATGGGGAAGTACCTGACTCTTCAAATCTGTCACCGAACATGGCTAAAGCCATTTCAACCAGCATTTCGATTCTGAATGGTGGTCTTTCACCAGGGTAATACTAAAAGTATATTCTACCCTGGAAAGAGCCGCAGTTATACAATATATTATTTTTTATTAGTTTTTATTAGTTGATTGTGAAATAACACAAATTAATTAAATAACGTTTATTTGCGCACGCCCATATTTGAACCCGTGATCTATGAACTTGTAGTCGGGGATCTCAACACTCGACCACGTATGCCATCAAGATTTTGCCTGGAAAGTCTGGAATACATCACTTTGTGTCCTTAAACTCGTTCTTATTCTTGTTACTTTCAAAATATAAATAATAATTTGAAATACAAGTCAATAACATTTGTACACCCCTGTCTAGAGCCACTGAGATTATGGCACCTCAAATTGAGGAAATTCTAAAGGTAGAAAGAGCGATAACATTCTAAGCTATTAATTTTGTGCAAAAAGTTATCCGAAAAACGCAAATCCTGTTAAAAGTGAAAAAAAGTTGGATGCAGAATATATCTTCCAACTTCAATAAAGTTCATGATTTGTCCGTCATATGATTTGTAGACTGGTCCATTTCAGATCTAGTATCTCCTCGCACAACCTCTTCACATTTAATGAATTTTAACTGAAACAATCAACTTCTTAAATAGCAGATGGAATTCTGCACAATTGTCATTCTACTAGAATTTGAAACTAATTCACAAGCAACTAATTTAATCGTTTAATCGTAGTGTACTTTTTTTACTTACCAGCGTTTGCCAGGTTTGCAGTATGTAGCATCAGTAATTTTTTTTTGTGTATCACAGACTGTATATGTCTATTTACAAAACACAAGAAAGTAACAAAAGTAAATTAAGAGATATTTTTAACATGTCTCTTGAAATCTTGAAGGTTTACGTTGAAGATGTCAAGAGACATGTTATTTGGTAGTACCATACCCCGTGTCATGCTGTGCTGAGCCAACACGTCTGTTCTACCATGTGGAATGCACAGCAGATCATGATGTTGCCCCTGGCAGTAGTTGTTTGGCACAAACAACTTATAACATTCCAGGAGGTATGGATTGTCAATCAAATTATTTAATATTTTGTACGCTGTTACTGCAAGGGCCCCACCCTTTATCCAAATCTACCCTAATGAGGGATATGTAAGACTGTCAAAAAAGTTTGTTCAAAAATAATAAATATGAACAACACTGCATAATTTTCCCTTAATTCAAACAACATAGATCTAATGATCTAACCATGGCGAGTGGTTAGACGCTCGACTACGAATAAAAAGGTCACGGGCTAAAGTCCGGCGAGCGCAAACAATTTATATTAATTAATATGTGTAATAACACATTTAATTAACTTCAAATATTACAAAGCATATTTTCGGCACGTTCCAAAGTGGTAGATGGTTAAAGACCACCATTCAGAATTAAAACGTTGCTTGAAATGGCTTAAGCCATATTTGGCGACCAGATTTGAATAGCTAGGTACTTTACAACCTTCCTCTTACCCATCTCCTTCCTCTCCCCGCACTATCTTCAGCCTGACAACATACCCTGATTGGGTATGCCACAGTCTTACTGGCTCTAGACAGTTGGGAGCAGTTGGGACTCTTGTGCGGTGTTCAGTATAACGTTTAAAATAAAATCAATTCTTGAACTACAGAATTCTCTGGGAATTGTAACCGAATAAACAATTTTAAACTGTATTTTTTATCTCTGGTGATTGTGTTCAATACAAATTTCGCCTTAATACCAGCCTCCGTCAAACAAGCACTCATTGTTTGGTAGTAGATTTGTTTTTTTTCTCATCATTGAAAAGGAGAATAATCACATTTCTGTAATCTAAAGCGAAGTCTGAAATCAGAGGTTTGCTTTGTTGACATAATCTCAATGGGGAGATTTTATTTCTTTCAGCATCACTTAGGTTAAGATGAAAAAATACAACGTAGATTTGTAGATTGACAGAGAGAATTCAGAAGATTTCGCGGAGGCGTATAAAATTCTTTATTTCTCTGTCTGTAACCGTATCGAGACACACAGATAACTATTCTACGGGGAATACGGCTTTAGTTTTTTTTTAAGTTATTTGTAAGGATAGTATAAATTGCACATTAGTAAAACGACGTAGTATTTTATTTTAAGATTAAGGCAAGGTATGCTAAGACGGGCGAGGTTATTCGAAGTTCAACCACACAAAGCTTGTTATCATACTAGTATGTGAGGTTAAAACATTCAAATCTCACTTTTGGTGCCAACTGATTTGCCAGCTTTTTTTAGTAAGACAATTCTATAATACATTTGAGTTCGTTTCTATTTTTGAAAATATTTTAAGGTACCAACAGCTAGCACAGTACAATTTTCATTTTCGTACACACATGAGGCCTTGAGGGAAACAGTTTTCCTCTGGGCCTATGTCATCTTTGAAAATGCTGTATGGAGGATCTTTTTGAGGAAAGGAAGGAGTAAACCTTAAAGAGTCTTGAAGAGAACGAGTCGTAAGAGCGACCCGTTCTCAGGTATTTAATGACAGTTTGGTTCCTTTCCCGACTATGCACTGGTGCCAACGGGATCAATGACGCAAGTTCTTCTCAGCATATTCCATTGAAATACTAGTAGAACAAGGACAGGATTACCACCTGACGTCTGTGGTCCAAATATTGCAATCCGTTTGTTAAGATAAGAGAATCTATCAAACGGACCGCCCGTTTCCGCATAGAGTCAAAGGTTTTTCTCAGATTTATATTTTCTTATTCTAGTAATATGGTCACAAAGTGCCTAAATGTATTCTTGTGTTCTGAAACTTCATAAAGCACTAATTCAACAAAAGCTCCATAAAAATCAAAACGAAATTTAAAACTCGTCCTAAAAAAGTCAAATTCATAAATCACAAATATGTTGTATATGGATAAAAACATCATTTCTGAGCATACCCGTATCAAACACTTATTTCAAAAAGGTGGATATTTGTTATTACACCTTTGTATCGGATCAAAGACTTTCAGTTTATTTGAATTATTATTAACCAAAAATCTGTCCGAAACGTTTGTTTACGTAAATTCCATATATATATTTTGTTCGTACAGTTGGCAAGAGGTTTTGAGGTTATTTTATAGATTTTTTGCATTTAAAAAAGTGGATTTAAGGGACAGCTCTCAAGAATGACGCCTTATGTCACTTTGTAAATAAAACCAATACTACAAGTGATTTATCTGGATATTTTCTATGGGTAGTTAAAAAAATGTCAGAGGTTTCCAGTGAATACAAGTTTTTAACGGCAATCCTGTAAATTCTATTGAAAACATACTGAAATGTAAGTGAAAGATGAAGTTTGAAAACCAACGCAGAATTCCAGTACGTATTTCATAAATAGTCAAAATGATTACTGTTTCAAAATTATATTCACTGGAAACATTAGATATTTTTCTAACTACCCGTATAAAATTAGCAGATAAATAATTTGTAGTTTTGCTTGTACCAGAAAAATAAAAAAGAATGTTTTTTTTGGCAGCTGACCCTTAAAATATTTAATTTTATTGAAAAAAACGACGCTTAAATTAATTGAAAGGTTTTATTAACCATTAATACTTTCTTTCCAAAAAAATAATATTAAATTTAATTTTGATGAAAGTACATAATTTTATAAATGTTTTTTGTAACATATCCAGATATGTATATATTGAAAATACCCTAGCAAACTTAAAACGAAGTTAGCCAATTTCATTTTGGAGCAGCCCAATATCTATCGACAGTCTGCTGATTTTCAGTGGAGCGGTGATGTAACTCTGCGTATACGGTAAAGGTTTTCACACGTGTGCGGTGACGTCACCTGTCAGTTATCTCCGCCCAAATAAGGTGAATTTTCCGCACATTTATTGCTATGGAAATTTTCCTTCGAATGCTCACTGGGGGATTTGCCTCTTTTTACGTCAAAGTTTTGAATGGAAACCTCTCATCATCCTAAATGTTTGTAATGCTAGTCATAAATATTTAAAAAAATAATCCTGTTTTATACTATTCAAGTGATACAATATTTTAAAATATAAAACATTTTGAAATATAAAAATATTGAAATATTTTTATTTTATTCACAATCCTCCCCACTACTTTATTAATTTACTTTTTTATTCTTATGTGATAACGCACACCCTGAACTTTTAGAGACATTACCTCTTAGGCTTTCCGATTTGAAGAATATTGAGAGGTTTCAAAAAGAGATAAATAAGAGAAAGTTTCGAAAGAACCTGACTATTCAGACTTTGTCATAAAACGAAGATAAATCCATTCACAAGAACGTTTCTGTTTTCAGTAACAGTAACTGTTAACAGTGGTCTCTCACCAGGGCGATACTAAGAAGATCTTTCCTAATAGATTTCTCACTATTTTGTCACTGAGATTTTCAAAGCTTCTTTCGACAATACCAGACACTTTCGTTCTTCGTTTCAGTTTTCTTCACGTCCCGTTTTTCCGGCACCTTACAAAAAAAACTATACTGAAAGGAAGAAATTTTCTTAATTTCAATGCTTCCTTAGAATAGCTTATTTTCCTATCGAGTTTTAACACGTGTTTCTACCCCTTGGATGACGTTAAGAGCCACGTGGAACACTCTTCCTCAGAGAAAAAACAACCAAAAATGATATTGGTGTCTTACGCGACATCGCGTTTTCACCCCTACGCCGACATTGACCCAGTTCCGTGGCTCCTGTATATAATTTACCCCTAAAGCCTCCCTGCGTTGGTCGGGATTAAACTTTCAGGGATATCGATCGTTTCGACTTGCAATTTCGGGGTTTGTCGCGCTGGGAACCAAACTGCGCCCTTCCTCAATCTGTAGGAAACTTGCAACATGGATAGTTAGCGGAAATTTGATTCAGAAAATGTATTTACTCAGCATGAGAGCTGTATAATCATGAGGTTAAAAAGTTTAATGGTAATAATTTTGTAGGCTTGTTATTCATGCCCGTAACAGTCAGCAATACAGCAGATGAGACAGTTTTTTTTCAAGGTAATATTTTAATGCCGTTTGTTTCTTAATCATTTTTTTTTTATGAATATGAAATAATAACTTTGTTTAAGACCACAAATTAAATTTAAATTTTATAACCATTGGTTTCGCTCAGCCTAAGTATTATCAGGGTCTAAAATTAAACTTAACAAAAAAATATTAAGTGTGTGGTTATATATAATTGTACATTCAGAGGGAGAACACAATATAAATTAAATAAGAGTACAGTTAGAGAACAAAAAAATAACATTATAATTATAATAAAGAAACATACAGAAAGAAACGGATAATATTAATTTAAAGAGGGAAAACATCAACTGAGAAGTTGATAAAAGAATAATGAGAAAAATATGGGTTAACATTTTTTTTTCTACACAAAGTGATTGTTTTCTACGAAAATAAAAAAAATAAATATTTTTCTCTTGTTTGTTTTCGGACAGTATGTAACTCCCCTTCCGAGAACAATTCATTATATGTCGTGGTTTTTCCTCTCACCTGAACAATTTGTTACGTGTCACATTTGCGTTACTGCAAACCGAACGACGATGTGACAGTTTACTTTTAAAATCGATTACCTAGTGTGCCATTGTAGGATATTGACGGATACCATCCTCTATACCATATACCTAACCTTTCCGAGAAATTACTTGATGACTGTTTTTTTATTATTTCTTACGTGCTCTGCGTTGCTTATTTAGTACGGAAAAAGAATAGAAAATTACTGTCCATTATATTACTTCAAAAATATAGTGTACAAATGATAAAGATGTACGGTTTTGGTATTTTTTTCACTTTATCCATCATTTAAATTTATATGGGAACCTTATCAAGAGAATACAGCCTGCCGGGTATTCCTACTTTGATTACAATTTAGAACAAATAGAGCCTTCCGTTTTGTTCTTAAAACGATAGGTATTCCATTCGTGGGTGTTTTAATGTATTATTACATCATTGGCATTTATGTATATGCTTTATTTAATGTTTTTAATAAAACCAGAAGAGGGAATTTTTCTAGATCTTTTTTCAATTATTTTCTCTCGATGTAGTTACAAAATTGACTGTTAGGTACATAACGATCTACATAATCTTAAATAAAATATTTTTTTACACACATTTTTACTCTTGCTAATTCAATGATTATCTCATAACTAGTGTATAAAAATGATCCTCTCTTATATCTTATCTTTTTTGTTTTTCATTGCTAATATTGTTTTCGTTATTATATCATAAATAATGCGTCACACTACTTAAGTTTGTACTCATATAACTCCTTAGTATATATAATACTTTGTCTATATGTGAGGTGTACATAAATATTTGGTTTCTCTTTTACACTATGCATGTATCTACAATATGTTTTGTCGTTCACCTCTTAATGTATTTGGTAAAAAACTGTTTTTATGAGATCTTTGTTAAATAAATAAATAAAATAAATCAACAAAATTAATAATTCATCATTTGAGAAACGTAAAATTGTTATGTCGGGATAGTACGGTTACGTGAAAAGATCATTCGGTGTGGAGAAATAGAATATCTTGCCTCAATTTTGGATTGCAAAGTTTGCGTGCGTACTTGCGAGAGTGATCATGGTGATGCTTATGTAATTATGCCACTACTGTCACACGATGAATCTTATCTGTTTATTAATCAATTATTCATACGAGAATTGATTACAACATTTACTGTCAGATGCCAACCTAATCCTTACTGAACCAAACCCCTCTCGCAATTACCATTTCAGTGAAGCATTTCTTGTAAGATCATCCCGTTGGTTTCCGGCAGACTGCCCTTAGGATTCTATAATAAAAGCGGACAAGGGGTTGAAACCAGAGCACAAATCTCAAGAGGCAGTTAGATAGAAGATAATTAGACACGCAAGATTTACAAGGGGTACCAAATTATCAGATTTCGTTTATTTTGTTTGAATTTGCTTGCAGTCGGACTGGACGAGTTCAACTCTCACGACTGGTAACTAACTTACTCTCTCTACAATGCAAGTTGTGTTTAGTGAAAACTATATAACTTCACCATCGTAATGCCAATATTTGCATCAGATCACGAGGGCGCCAAATACAATATTAACTGAGCAAGATTACAGTGAAGATTGATAGAGAACGTAATACGGGAATATGCTTCACAGCATGTCTATGAAACCTATATAGTTTTTACCTGACGTTTTTTAATGCAGTCTACTTTTAGCCTCACAACATATCCCAATTAGGGATACCATAGTTTTACAGATTATTGTGCGGTATCAACTATACAATTATTTTTTTGAAATGGCAGTTGATGAAGAAGTGAATGGAGGAAAAGCAAATTAATAAATTTAGTAGGAATGAGATAATTCGCTCTAATTCCTGTTAGTCAAAACCTGGTTGGGGAGTCACTTTTTTCTCGTGTGTTTTTGACTGCATTAATGAATATCTAAAGTAATGCAAGAACCGTTATAAAAAAAACTTACTATAGTTAGCGAGGCCAACAGACCACAATTGACAAATGATAAAAAAAAACCACAAAAGAAGATTGAATGTAATAGAACTCAGGTCGTATATTAATAAAACTACGTATTACCTACGTGCGCAAATGGGGAGATTAAAAAATAATTCCCAACGGTTTTTGAAATGTATTAAAAAACTAAGTATTAGATTTTCTGAGTTATGTGAATAAATGATGCTCAAGTAGATAGAGAATTAAATCAGTGACATCCAAGGAAATGACTGTAAAAGAATCAGAAAAATAAAATTATATGTATAAAATAAACGTAGATGAAGCAAAAAAATTGAATCAGAATAGGTGTGTGCGATTCATTGTTTTCTAAATATTTAAATAAAATCAATAATCAATAACACATACATGAAATAGAAAAAGCCAGAAAATAAAAGTTAAAAAATAACAACTGAGACTCGAACTCGGATTCTCTTCTCTAAATGGTCCCAATGGTTGAATTGGTTGAAACGTTACTCTCGGATAAAGTAGAGGATCCATGTTTGAGTCTCGGTTGTAACCATTGTATTTTCATTTTCTGTTTCATATTTGGGTTGTTGTTTATTGACATTATTTAAATACATAAAAAATAAGCACTAATGTTTTGAAGTTTTAAAATTATTTTTACGAATTATATTTAGAAAGCCCTCCAGGCACCCTACAACTCCACTCTTTCAACTTTTAGGAATCCTCAATATCAGACAGTTATATCTTAAAATAGTGTTAAAAATAACTCATTCTTCAAAAATTTTAATGTATATCACATATAATAAAAACACAAGGGCCAAACAACAAGAAAGACTTTTAGTACCTAAATACAATGCAGCACAAAGACACCATATGTACATCGCGCCTCACACTTACAACAAACTCCCACCACAGACTGTAGCCATCACCAATTTGTATTCCTTTAATCAAAACATTACTTAATGGCTAGTGAGTAAGGACCGTAAGGAAATTGAAGACCTCCTAAAATAGCAATTGAAATTCTTCACCATGACAAACTAGAATACTGTGTAACAAATATCATAATTTTTTCCTCAATTATTCTACTGTACTCATTGTCACTTACCTTAGAACAGGTTCTTATGACCTAGTGAGGTAAATAATGTAAAAAAAATGATGTAAAAAACCAAAAAGTTAATAAATAAAAATATATCTTATTTTAATCATTCTTTTCTTTTCATTTTTGAATAATTTTCATTTAACTACACTTTTTCTTAATGCTACCCATTTTTTTAACATTTCTAATAAATTATCCATATTTACAACCAGTCAAACGCAAAATTCGTTGAATAAATTATTTAGTTCCTTTAAATGGCACTAGTTTATGCATCGAATTTCACCCACATTTGCTCATCTCGGATAATACGCCAACCATATTCATTTCAATTAATAATATAGAGATATTTTCGACGACTCTATAACATAATATGTTTAGTTAAACGAATAATCGAGATATGAGTAGGTTTGAACAATCCATAATTTAATATTAAGACGTGTAAACACTCATCCCTTTGTCTGCGTGGCTGCCTGTGATAATACGTAGTGATAATATTATAGTGAAGTGATGAAATATGGCTCTATCTTATGCTGTACATTATGCGCACGTGTAAAATGATCCCTTAGTTATTGTCTTAAGACATAACATCCAATTTAATTAGAAGAGCCAACATTATATTGGATTATTCATCAGAAAATAAGATTATGCAATCATATTGTGCTGATGCCTTCAACTTTATAAGGAAAACACAATATAAAATAAAATAAGAGAACAGTGAGAATAAATTAGAATAACATTTAAATTAGAACAAAAGAACACAGAAAGAGACAGATAATATGATTTTAACGAAGCAAAACGTCAACTGCTGAACGGGTGATTACGGGAAATATTCCTTATATTGTACTACTGGACAAATTTAACAAATTATTAAGAATGAGGCTATTCATTTTAATAACATACTTTATTTCTAGTGCTTATTTATTATTTAACCTGTTACCATGACCATTTTTATAAAGAATATGAGCACCGGTGCTTTTATTAAAGGTGTGATCTTTTCTAATAAGATGATTGACGAATTTTGAAAGACCGTGGTTTTTTTAACATAAAAGTAAAATGTAAAAGTCCTTGTTAGCATTCTTACTGTGATTATATTTCTGTAAATAAAAGAGGTAAAACGACAAATGAGAAGGTGATTAAAGAATAATGAGAAATTTTATGAGCTTACAGGAAATATATGTACTATTGATTATAATTTAGAATCGTAATAGAATCGGTGGTCCAATACAAAGTTATTATTTCATTTTCACTAAATATGTCAAACCACAGTGTGATTGCATTCTACGAAAATAAATTTACTTATAAATTTACGTCATTCTACTGAGAAGCTAGTAGAAAAACTCAATATTATTATTATAATCATACTAGTTATTGCCCGTGAAATATCACGAAGTGTAACTTGACATGCTAAAAAAAAAATGTTAATATCATTTCAAATAAAGGATTATGTCTTCTTTAGTACATTATTGGTAGGTACTTTATTAATTAGTTAGGGATTTGAAAAGATTTTTGATAATTTCAATCGACATTAGTTCTAAATTAGAAAAAATCACATTCGTACGTGTGTTCGTACTCACCAAAAGAATAAAATATTCATTTTTTCATCGATTTCACTGACCAAACACATTTTGATAATTTTACAACAAAAAATCAGTGTTTCAGCTATTTTGGTATATAAAGTCACTTTAAATATGTAGTCATGCTACGTATAGCCTACTTATAGCGCATTTAGTTAGCCCCCCTTTATAATATGTAATTATAATTGTTTTTGGTAACTTACGAGTATATACATTACAATTCAGTTCTTATTGAAATTTTCTCATATAATACAAAATAATACGTAACGCAAAACAGCAGAAGTTTCTTATAATGATAATTTGATTTAATTTAAATATAATAATTTGATTTAGTTTAAATTTACATATATATATATATATATATATATATATATATATATATATATATATGTAGACTTCTACAAATAAAACGAAAAAAACTTGAATAATTATGGATACGAGGACATATTTTCATTTTCAAAAAGTATGACCTATTTAAGGATGTAAAACAATTCAACAGGTATGCCAATTTCATTAATCACCTTATACCAGTTTTTGATAGCTTTTACGTTTTTATCTGATTCTTCTGATCATACGACGTAATAAAAAATAATTTTCCAAAAAGCTGTCGACAAGCCTAAAACAAATTTAATCTCAAAAGAAGAGCTAGAACATTTCAACAAAAAGCCTTCTATCATTTTTAGAATACGCGTCTAAAACCTTAAGGATTGGGTCGTATTTTTACAGCACAAAAAATTATTGCCCAGTGTTTTTCAATCGAAATATTTCAAGAACTACTGAACTGTGGGCGATGTTGATTTTTTATGTACTCAAAAATGATTTTATAGCTGTCATGAGGAACAATAAAAAATACTTATCGCCTCCAAGGCTAGGTTTATTTTTCTGGTGAAATTACGTTTTATATATTTATTTCGTAGAAATAGCTGTTGAATAAATATTAATGTGATGAATAATACTTTTTCTTTAACGGATTCGGGAAACCAACAACTCTAAAAAGTATTTGTACTAAAATGGTTTATTTAAGATTGCGTTTCATTTGTGACACCCGCTGTCGTCTGAAAACTTTAATTCGGTCTTGTTAAAAAAGATTTATTACAACTTTGTACTCACTCTTTTTCATATTACAAAGTGAATTTTCAAAAGGTTACACAAATGTTCAACAATTAAGTATTAAAATATGATATTCAATGTTTTTAGGGATGCTCTTTCATTATACGAGTACATAATATGAAGTTTTTTCAATATCACTGTTTTTTGATTATTTTTAAAAAAAATTTACGCTTGAAATGTATACATTTGACATATTTATTTGCACAGTTTGCATAATACATCAATCCAGTTACATAAAATGTAAAACCAAAGCAATATGTAACACGAAAAGTATTTTTATAAATAACAATGGCATAGAAAAAGTGTGAACATGAATTAATAACATCAAATTTCCATTAAGTCCACAAAATATTACAATTATTTATAAGCCTTAGTACTCAGTGAGTCAGGATAAATTAAGAATACAATTGACATAATAATTATCAATAATCAGTATATTTAAAGAAATATTTATTTTAATATGTCAAACCATAAAGTGATTGCTTTCGACGAAAATATAATTAATGTTTTTTTGTGGGTAATTTTTTTTCTGATAAAAACACGTATTCCGGAACAGAACAGAAATAATCAGAGGTTTAGTTAACTTTCGGACAGCATTTCAGTGTAGCACAAAGTGTGTATAATGATGCAGAATTAAGGCTCTGTGTGTAGAATTAAGGCTCTTTGTGCCGAATTAAGGCTGCGGCTTTTAGGGTGCTTCCTCCGAGATGGCCGACCGGAAGTACGCCAAGGGGTTGCCATAGTACAGGGTGAAAGGCAATTGGTGCGAAATATTTTTCGGGAGAAAATGAAGAACCTATTTGCTAATGAGGATGATTTTAATAATTTTGCTCTGAAAATTACATTATCTCGTCTCGTTTTTGAACTGTAAAAACTCACTGACGGCCTCCATGGTCGAGTGGTAGGATATTCGACTACGAATCCAAAGGTAGCGGGTTCAAACCCGGCGTGCGCCAATAACTTTTATTTAATTAATATGTGTCATAACACATTTAATTCACATTAAATAAAAAGTAAATTTGCGGCACGTTTGAGAGTGGTAGATACTTTTAGTATCGCCCTGGAGAAAGATCACCATTCAGAACCGAAACGTTGCTTGAAATGGCTTTAGCCATGTTTGGTGACCAGATCTGAATAACCAGGTACTTCCTAACCTTCTTCTTCCCGATCTCCTTCCCCTTTTCACTACCTTCAGCCTCACAACATACCCTATGTGGCAATCCCTCGATTATGAATTGTTTCCGTTTTAATAAGGCTGAATTCATTTTAACGCATTTTTCATTCAAAACTAACTAACTAACTAACCATCACGCCGTTTCCCCGCAAGGGTAGGCAAAAAAGTGTTATTTTAAATTCAGTATTCCTGTAAACAAGCGTCTTTTTCTTTGAAGTTATGTGAAGTGACTGCCTCCAAATAAAATGAATATTTATCGTTTTGCAGTTGTATTAAATATAAATTAGATAAAATTGCAAGGTCACTATACGTATTATGTAGATATCAGACTTAATATTCTCTTCTGAATAATATTTTACCACATCAATGGTCGAATATCGAAAAATCTGTCGTGAAGAAGAGAGTTTTTTTTAACTTTTACTCTTAAATCAACTCCTAAATCTAATAAAAAAATCAGCCTGCTATGTCACCGAATAGTTTTATCTAACCACTTCGACCACATAATTTGAAGAGATAACATATTTAAACGTTTTTTTTTAGCTCCTCGAAATATCATTCAAATTTCAGAACCAACAACAAAACCTCGTTAATTTTTTGATATTTGAAATTCAATTAGCCATACCCTTAGAAACAATTTTTACGAACTTCACATAATAATACGATGCTTTATAAATACCTCGTAAATGCGTATTATTTCATTGGATTTATTGAAAATTGAATGCAAATAATTGACACAAAGAATGTTTGAATCATTATTATAAAAATGCATGGCTTGAGTTTGTTTTATATCGTAATTCAAAAGCCGTATTAACAAACACAAGCGGGAATTAAATAACGTATTGGTTTTTCATTAGGTAAAGGAAATATTAACTTTCTCTTGCAGAACGAGTTGAGTGGTAACACGAAAATAGATGCTAAAACATAATAAACGTGGAACCTCCGCACGTTAAAAACTAAGTGACCTAAGTTTAAATGCCAAAATAGAGTAATAAAAATAATAATAGGGCCAAATAGATATTCAAAATAGCTTAAATGTCAGAGAAACTAAATTGTCTAACTGTAAAAGAGATGCTGGCATTAAGTACATTGATATTTATACATGAATTTAAAAACAACTACCAACATATTTATCTGAGAAAATTATTTACAACGTGGACATTCACAAAATAATACAAGGACTTGTAAAGAAATCAGACTACCAAAAAATATTAAATCCAATACGTTAAGCAGTTTATTATTATATAAATTGATGAAATATTATTATGCGCTGCCGTAAACCATCCAAATTACACCACTTAATAAATTTAAAATAGTTTGTAAGAACCGTAAAAAAACCATTAGTATGCAATGCCAAGTAGAATATAAAATATAATAATTAGTTGTATTTGAGTAATAATAAGTTATTTTGTCAACTTTACTGTACAAATAACTTATTAAAATAAATAAAATTAAAATACAGCGAAAGCCATTTAAGAACCTTTTTTATGAATTCGGTCAAGTGCAACCTGATGGATTTTCAGCAAGACAATACAAAATGTCATACTACTCTCAGTATAGCCCAAAAAACGTAAGCGTTTCTTAAAATGCCTTTAGTCTATTTAGTGACTAAGTCTGAAAAGACAGGCACTTCTTAACCTCTTTCTTCTCCATCTTCATTTTTTCCCTACTCACCTCAGTCCCACAATATGCCCCAATTAGGAATGCCATAATGATACGGATTCCCAGCATTTGAAACTTAAGCGGTATTTATATTAAAAAAGGTAATTGAAGCATTCGCTTATTTCCGCTTGCAACTCCGGGTACCTAGTACTAAATGATACGGGCTGTTTTATTAACTTCCCTGATTGAACCTCGCTTTAGGGAGTCAATCAAAACAACCATTAATCATAATTTGACGAAGAGATATTCATATTAAATTTTCGTCAAAAGGAAGCAATGATATAAATGCTCGAGATTGGCCTTTGAGGTCTTGAAATGTAATCGCATGAAACATATTAAGTTGTCATTGTGACAAGCTGGTAAGTTCATTGGCTTCAGACAATAAATAAATTACGTTTTACTCAACACGGGAACTCTTACCAGTGAAACAGACATTGCTAAAACCATTGTCATATTTTTTATCAAAGTTAATAAAGAAAAAAATATTACATCGGTTATTTTACATTTAATTTTGATAGCTTAAATACAACAACGTGAAGTGTATTTCAAGCACAGCCAAGTCTTTGAATTAAAACTTTGACGCTGCTTAAAATAGGTCAATTTGACGGTCCTAAAACCGCAAAATTATCAAATGTATATCGTTGCCGAAAAAGCAAAAAGGCAGAAGTTTCATTTTGCGAAATTTACATCAGAGCACTTTAAAGTTTTTTTTTTGTTTTAAAATAAAATTTATAAGTTTTTAGTACCTGGAGAGTGAGAGCATTTGATGTATAAAAAAGAACTGATCACAACTGCTGAACTCATTTTTGACCAAAGTGTTGCTTTAGCCCTTTTGCCTTTCCAGCGACGATATACAGTACTTAATAAAAATCTTTAACTATGCTTAGTGACCAGATCTGAATAGTAACTTCCTAACCTACTTCTTTCTCTTCCGAATGTCTACAGCCTCACACACACCCCTAATCCAGAACAGGCTGATGCGGTATTCTGATCACACAAAATATATTTACGTTGCAAGTATTGTTCTAAGCATTTAATGAAAACATAATTTATAATAACTGAAGGAAGAAGAATTAGTTTGTAGTCTGTCAAGTGCGAATTTAATTCTAGTACGAACATATATATCTTCATAGCTGTGTGTACAACATATTCATACCGATTTATTAGTGGAGAGTTAACAGATGGATGAACCTTAATCAAATTTCAAATTACTGACTGGCGGAACAAGTTGCTGTTGTTGGATAGGATTGATTAGATTGCCTTAGGTCGGGCAATGTTAGGTTGTCATACATAATAAAATATTTTGTTTTAATTAAATGAATATTTTCTCCTAATAATCAAACCTGTAAAAAGTTTCATATGAAACATAAATTTTATTAAATAAAATGAAAAAATAATAACTTTTACGAGTCAACAGATAGTATGTTATTTTTTATGACCTTATTATGAGAATTTGCTAATCATTTAATTGAAAAAGATCATTTCTCTAGTAATAGCACCAGTGCTCATATTCTTCACAAAACTGGTCATGGCAATAGATTAAATAATTTAAAAGCACTAGAATAAAGAAAGCCATTAAAATTAATTGACATATTCTTAATTATCAATTAAATTTATCCAGTAGTCCAAAGTTAGGTGTATTAATTGTAAACTCTCAATTTTTTTTTCTTATTTATTGTAAACTGTCTAAAATTTTTTAATCACCTTCTCAGTTGATGTTTTACCTCTTTAAATGTCTGTCTCATTCTCTGTTCCTTTGTAATAATTTAAATGTTATTCTATTGTTTTCTCACTGTTCTCTAATTGTTTTTGTTATATATTGTGTTCTGCCTCTGTATGTATATATAACCGCACGCTATGTATTTTTTGTTTAGTTTATTTTTTTATCCTGATGATGCTTAGGCTAAGCGAAACCGGTCGGTCATAAAAAATAACATAATATCTGTGGTCTTATACATAGTGATTATTTGTTCATTTCATCAAATATTTCAAACCACAAAGTGATTGCTTTCAACGAAAATATAAATTTTATTGATAAGGAGAGTGTCTGCATAGCTCCCTTAAGCACTAAAACCATAGGCTCATCGGGCTATCTTACGTTTACCTGATTCTCCTGACAGTAGCCTGGTTCTTTATATAATGTTTGGTGTTGGGTATTCAGCTAGGTCTCCCGGTTTAACAACGTATCTTTTCAGACATTTGAAAACTAGTTTTCAATGTGAATTTTGGGATCGCGCAAAATAAACTTTTAAGAAAGCTCCCCAAAATCCATCGATTTAAATGTCAAACGAAAACAAATAGATTTATCATAAGGTCATCAAATAAGAGTGGTAGATACTCTGAGTTTGGCTCTGGTGAAAGACCAGATTCACAATCAAAACGTTGCTTGAAATTTATTTATTTATTTAACAAAGAATAAAAAAAAACATTATTCACCAAGATGAATGATAGTTGTTCATAAAGACAAGTTTGTAAAAAACGTAAAGATGCACAATGCACAAAAACTGCTTTGGCCGTTTTTGGCGACCAGATCTCAATAGCCAGGTACTTTCCAACCTTCCTCTTCCCGTCTCTTTCCTCTCTCCAGTGTCCACTGCTTTCAGCCTCACAGCATAATCCAGTCAGAAATGACAGTCCCACTATATCCAGACGGTTGGGAGCAGTTGGGACTCTGATGTGGTATTCACTATAGAAAAAGATTAAATAGTATTAATGATTTTAATAATACCTATTTTAAAAATAAAACTATTACAAAAATCATTAAAATAGAGTTCCACCACGAATTAACAGTGTAAAAATTAGAAATAATTGAAGTGAATTATTTATCTCATGTTTCAGATTAATTTCATCAACAGAATGTAACAATAAATATTATGCTTACAAACTCGCTTGATTTTTTTTACAGCTTAACAGCTACGCATATAACGTACACAGATCATAATATATTAAAACGTTATGTTAGGAATTTCTTTGTTGTGTGAAAACGTCGATTTTCCCCTGTGCACTGTCGAAGTCGATATTGATCAACAGAATCACTTTTGAGTTCTTGACCTGGATTCAAACGATGACTCTTTTTACCTTGCAAGTTCGATGATTATCGTACACGTCTACGAGAAAGGTACTTGCAGTGTAATCAAAAACAGAAAGTGATTTTATTGTGCTCCATAAAGGCAACATATTGATGAAATTAAAAATAATATCCTCCGAATCTACGTTTCATTTTTATCCCATCGTCTGGGAGGAGGCTTAATAGAAAACTCGGTATAAGAAATTGTCGTAAAGACCACTTTATTAGCAGTAAAAGATGTTATGGCCCATAAACGTTGGGACAAGATGAGAGATCTGGCGTTACAAATTATAAGATGGTATCTCTATTATGGTTAAGAAGGACACGGGGAATTAATACATACAGCTCTAATGGATTCTGGTATGGCGAAAAGCCTTCATTAGTTTATTTTCACCCACAAAAGGTATTTCTTTGATCATTTCCACTATATCGAATTATGTACGAAAATATGAGGTTTTTTTTCTCTCATTATAATCTTCACAGAGTATGTCTGTCTTTTTAGAGAGGTCTGAAGACCGCAAGATTTTTGAATATTTTTTTCCGATATTTTGTTCTTGACAAAATCCTGGAACATATTTTATGGACAGGGTCAATGATCTTTTTATTATTGTTTGGAATGTTTTTTTGTGATTCAGAAATTATGTATTTACGTCATAAGATTATAACCACTGTTGTTGGTTCTTTGGATACTGTTTTGTTGTAAAAGTCAGTATTTTAATACTTTGGTAGAAAGTGAGTCACTTTGTGGTTTTACATATTTAATGAAAATAAAATAATTGCTTTTGTATAAGACCAAAGATTTTATTTTATTAAAATAAGTTTTCTGTTCTCTTTTATATTTTATATTGTGTTCTCCCTCTGTATATATGAGTACGTATAACCACACACTTTGTATTTTGTTGTTTAGTTTCATTTTGTACTCTAGTGATGATTAGGCTAAGCGAAACCGGTCGGTCATTAAATTTGAAATGAAATCTATGGGCTCTTACAAAGTTATTATTTCATTTTGATTGTTTTTTTTTTTATAAATAGAACACATACACTTTGTTTATAACCACTTTATTTTAAATACATTGGTCATAAACAAAGTGAATGTGTTCTATTTATAAATATGGCAAGCCACAAAGTAAATGCTTTTTACGAATATGTTTTTTTTATGTTTATATTTTAAGGCATTTGCTTTTTAATGTTTTTTTTTCAATAAACTTACTGAAAGATTTTTAGAGCAGGCTTTTTGTTGTTGACCCAAAATGACGAAGCATGATCTGAAATTTTTTTTATAATGTCTTAAAACAATTTCATCTGCCAGAAAAGAAAAATCTCCGAATAAAAATCTTTCTTTCAATGTTCCGGTGAGTTTTCGGTGGTATTTTCAAAGAAACGTGTATTTTTAGCATTAATCATTTTCTTTGAATGTAATTAATAGAAAGTTTTTCCACGAATTATCGCGCTTCAACCAAAAATGTATTTTATGCAATTACGTATTTATTGATTAATGTTTTGTTACATTGCTTCTGTTATTGGTAGCTTCTGGAAGTTTTCAACCAATAATTTGAAATTTTGTGGTAACATTGGAATATAACATGCTTATGGTATTCGTGCGCTTTATTTATTAGAAACAAATGCTGGAAAATCAAAGGTACATATCATTTTGAATTTCTTGAAAATAATCTAAACTAGATGTTTTTGCAGACGTTAGCGCCCCCACGCGGCAATTTATATTTACTTTAAATGATTCTTACAAATTATAAAAACCGGTAGAAGGGTATTATCTTGCTAGGTTATAATGCCTATGAGGAGGGAATATGAAAAAAGCATTTGTCTACTAGTAATTCTAGCAGTGGAGCATGAAACTGACGGGTGGAGGAAAAGGTACAGTAGATGAGATGAGATCCGTGAGACGTAAATGAGATAGAACCTCGTACAATAGTACTAAGAATGTGGGGATCTGAAAAGAATACAAAGCCTACGCCATGGACAAGATTAATAAAATAAGGCTATATTGCTTTGAAAATCAGGAACAGTTTTCCGGAGAAAAGAGTGTCAAGAGAAAATATGAGACGCAAGTGGTTTGAAGAAGAAGTCAAAGACGGCCTGCGTGGTCGAGTGGCAAGACGCTCGACTACGAAACCGTAGGTCGCGGGTTCAAACCCGGCGTGCGCAAATAAATTTCATTCTATTAATATGTGTCATAATTTAAAACACATTTAATTCACAAAAAAATATAAATATTATATTTGCGGCACGTTCCAGAGTAATATATACTCTTAATATCGCCCTGGTGAAAGACGACCATTCAGAATTGAAATGGCTTTAGCCGTGTTTGGTGACCAGATCTGAAGAACCAAGTACTTCCCAACCTTCCTCTTCCCTACTTCTTTTCTCTCGTCAGTACCTTCAATCTCACAACATACCCAAATTGGAGAAGCCATAGTCTCACTGGCTCTAGACGGTTGGGAGTAGTTGGGACTCTTGTGCGGTATTTACCATAAAAAAACCCCTGATAAAGATATAAAACGATCAAGTATGGCATTCTACCACAAAAAAAAAGTACCTGTATTTAATTGGATTTAAAAGTTAACCCCAAAGTAGGCTGCCTCAATAGAAACCACTTGTCTCACGTTTAGAGCGATAAAGGACCAAAGGAAAGCGGTTTGTCAAAGTAATTTATAATAAATGCTTTTCAGGAATAGAAACGGTCGAATAAAATGTTGTTTTTGTCACGCGACACAAGAGTCTTTCCGGTTGTAATCAAGTTCTATGGCTCTCTTATTTTTGAAGTGGGTTGTGTAGATGGAAAGAAATTCGGAGGGATGTGAAAAACAGGTAAAGGATTTTGATAGATTTTTTAAACTATTTATATCGATCTTGTTTATAACAATTACACAGGTCCGAATTTATAATTTTGCCTCACATTCAATACCCCGGCAATGTTTTTTTATTTAAATTTAAACTCTTATACGTACACTAGAGAATTAATGAGGAATACTTGAAACAAACGGATAGGTTTATCTATTTAGGAAGTATGTTTACGAGAGACGGAGAGGCTGATAAAGATATTGAAAGAAAGGTGAATGCAGGAAGCTTTATTAATGAAAGACTAAACGCCATTGGCAAAATCAACTATAAATGTCCAAAAAAGCGAAGCTAGAAGTCCACAATGGAGTGCTTATACCAACTCCAATATACGGCAGTGAGGCATGGAACTGGCACAGGAAGGATGAATGCTGTAGAAATGAGATCCCTGAGGCGTATGTGCTGTAAAACCATGAACGACCGTGTTAAATATATGGGTATCCGGAAATAATGCAAGGCTGATGTAATCATAATTAATAGGATCAAGAAAGGAACGCTTAGATGGTTTGGGGATGAAGACCGAATGAACAAAGAAAGGAGTGTGAAAAGAACATATGACCCGTAAGTGAATGGAAGAAGATGCCGGGTACACCCGAGGAAAGCACGGCACGATCAAGTGAATCAAATACTTGAGTCGAGGCATGCAAAGAGTCAGAATAACAGCTTATTAATAATAACATATTCAGCCATCTTAAATATATTTACTATTTGGGAGAAAGCTTGACACAAGCGACACAATTTTTCAGTTTTTAATTTTTTCAGCTTTTTGTCGCTTCAGGTAAATCAGTGAAAGCATTAAGTTTGTAATTTTTGTTTAAGCGAAACCGGTCGGATATAAAAATTTACATAAGATCTGTGGTCTTATACAAAATAATTAATTTCATTTTCATCAAAATATATATTAGAAAACATTTAAATACATTTATTTTTTCCATTTTACATAACTACAAGACCATTACGTAATAATATTTTTTCTGGCAAAAAGTTATATCATATCTACATTACAATGGCGTTATGGTTCCTCTTGAGTGCTTTGATTTATTTTAATTCTATTTAATATCAATTGATGTGAATACCACTGAATAACTGATTTAAATGTGTTAAACATATTTTCTTCCTGAATGTACTACTTGAATATTATAACTGTTTGACAAAACCGTAATACTAAACTGTTTTACTAATCTGTTGATAAAATTACTCTACACATATTTAGCCTAAGTCTGAAAATAGTAGAATTTGCGAAAGTGACCTTAATTATAAATGGAATACATTTTAGCCTAGTTCCATTAAGAAAATAATTATAATGCAAAACCATCTGGACAAAGTTCCTCGTTTAACATTCCTTATTTGATAAAGTAGGACAAGTAGAAGTTATTGCGCTATTTTTAGGTTAATTTTAAACAGGGCTGCCCTTTAATCCAAAAAAATAATTTGCGTCATAAAATTAAGTTTTTCACTTGTATGCTTGAAACCAGGAGTACTATGGCATTTCTAATTGAGATATATGTTGAGGCTGAATAAGAGGGAAAGGGGATGGGGAGGAGAAATGTTGGGGAGTACCTAGATATTCAGATACGGTCACCAAACACGACTGGTACAAGAAAATTTTTGATTCTGATATGGTGGTTTTTTATCATACTGACATACTGAAAGTATCTACCACTCAATAATGATACAAATACTAGCTAGTTTATCTAGAGGTATTAAAAAAAGCTTCAAAAAGCTTTAAAATACTGATGAAATATCATTTTAAATGCATATTACAAAAAAATGATTGCGGGTGGGTACAATTAAATACTTTGTTTATCTGTCCGCACCTGCATAGTACTTAGAGTATTATTCTAGATTCTCATTAGATATGGGATATATTAACTTTATCAAATAAATCATCATTATTAGATTAACGTTGAATTCACAGCTGTTAATAGTGATAGTTGGCCACTGTGAATTGCTAGAAATGTCTTCAGATTTATTAAGTAACCAGATTTGAATTGTGACTGTGTAATATAACTAGCCGTTGGAAAGAACAGCTAGATGCACTAAACATCCAACGCTATTGAGCTATTGACGAAAATTGGCGTCAACAGTTGAATATCAATAGCTTCATACTAATATTATTCAACGTAACGCAGTCACTGATTATGTACCTATTGTTTTAGCTTTATCGCCAAATAAACAAAAGGTGTAAGAGTGTATACTTCGTGAACGGTATTATGCGTAATTTTAATTGATATTTTGCTTGTATACCTCCCTACTAAACGTTTTTGCGGATTTTCCTATCTGAAATGGCCGATACGTAGCGCCTAGCGCCAAGCGAATCTATCGGTGGCAAGTAAAATATAGCTATTATAATATAACCCCATCAACGGTACTGACAATTCAGCTGTTGCAACTCTTCCAATAGGGGATTATTATTAAAATCAATATCGTCGCGTCAATTTTGGCTTTATTTGTAACGGTTAAATTCAACAGTTGATAATTGCCAACGATAACCACAGTGACGTTTTTTCGAATTATCGTCAACGCTCACTACTAACTGGACGTAGTTATGCAGAAAGCGTTGAACCCCAAAAATATGAAACTGGTAAAAAGGCGTTCGAAAATATGACGATAAAAAACCTGCACATTACTGTTTTTTTTCTGTGTGAGCATTATTATCAACATTCTATTTATGATATATCAATGTCTTTACTAAAAAAATGTATCTCTTATGTTTTTCTACATTTATAATGTTTTTAAACTTCAATTTAAGTCAAATATCTGCAATGTGCGTTAATAAAAATAATAAATTCAAAAATTTATTGGATTTGGAGCTTGGATGTTTTCAGCAGATATAAATCACGTATTTATCTATAGGAAAACATTTAAAACTCGATTTTGGCAAATTGTGGGTTGGACACTTTCTGCATAACTACGTCCAATTTAACCATCACGGTTTTAACAACCTTCCTCTTCTTTTCATTATTTCCCTTTCTCTTCCCTTCCCCGCTCTTTTTGCATTTGGGTAATGAAATGCCACAAATGGGGAATCCAAAGTTCATCTGGCTGCATGCAGTCAGGCCGTTTGTGTAAGAAGCTCCAAGGGAATCCATGAAGAGAAAACACCCTTAAATTATTGGGAACGCTAAAATAAATCTTTTCATTCCCTCTCTGTCGCCATTGCCATTACATTTCCGTTATCTCCGATCTCCGTGCTGAAGTTAGCTCCCCTCCCCGCTGCTTGCCAACATACACAAATGGCGGGCCATCTGTCACGGTGAGTTCTGCTAGTCGCCTGCCACCGCGAGGCTTTTGTCGCAGCCATTCGATACCGCCTGAGACAACCAACATGCGCTGCCTTAATACTGCAGCTTTAAGCTCAAGGACGTTGTATTACTCAAGCTTTTCAAATTAACGTTTAGCTCTAGACGTGTTATTTGAATCTGTACCAGACTTGGGAACAATCGTAAATTAATCATCATACAACACCATTTCCTGCTTTATCTGTTTATAAATTATATAAAACATTTAGTTAAAAATATTTGCTTAAATAAATTAAAATGACAATAAACGAAGAAATTTTTATTAAAAAAACAACTTTTCTTATAGCTTGATCAATTTTACTGGATTTAAAAAGTTGTTTCCATGTCAAGAAGATCGACTTATAATTTCTGTGGTCAAGCAGTTAAGATCCTAGGATTCCGGCGTGTGCAAATACACTTTGTGAATTAATCACATCACATTAATTAATGTTTGATATTATGTTGTATATTTACTGCACGGCCTAGAGTGGTAGATTCTCTCAGTATAGCCCTTGTGAAAAACCACCATTCAGAATAGAAACTTTGCTTGAAATGACTTTAGCCGTGATGGTGACTAGATTTGAATAACCAGGTACTTCTCAACCTTCCTTTTCAAAATCTCCTTTCTTTCCCCACTACCATAAGCCTCACAACATACCCTGAGTGGAGATAACATAGTTACACTAGCTCCGAACAATTTTGATAGTCACATAATTTATTTTTTAAATAACTTAATAATTTTTTTTTTTCTACATTAAAAAAAAAACTGTTTTCCTCTAAAGAACGAACCAAACATTGTTTTTAATAAATCAAATGTGATGATGGAAACATTCAATGTTAACCATACTGACTTCCATTTTTTTCTAAATGATCTGGCCCAAAAAATATGGACGACTCTTCTAACACATATTTTCAAAGTCCATGGTTTTTTTTTCTTTCTCTGTCAAACACCATTAAGATATTACTGCAAAAGATCTTCTGAGAATCTTCCTATTAAAAATATTCAATTCAATCTCACTGCTTTTCTTGAAAATCCAACACTCAAAACCGTCGTGGTCTGGCGGTTGTTTTTTTTAAATATTATTCCAGAATAAAGAATTCATTTAATTAAATAAAGACTGGAATTTTTTACCATTAAAAAAACTGTTAACTAGAAATATCCCTTAAGATCGTACCAATATCTGTTTGTCCGGGTGCTTCGTCTGTTATTTTCTTTTCTAATTTGCAGAGAATAGTAATGCTTTAGATATTACTCAACAAATCAACTATTACGTAAGTTGACGCCTTAATGAATTAAACTATTCAACCTTAACTATTCAAACCATGTATTCCTTAAAACCAAATTTTTTTTTTTTTATTTAGTTTAATTTATTTAAATATGTATAATTAATAATATACAATAAAAAAATATAATAGATTTTCATGAAAAATAATGCAATAGATTTAAAAATTACAGGGAGTTCTTAAAGCTAAAAGGTCGTTATAACAAAAAAATAGAAATCACTTCTTATGTTTCTTCTTACTTGTCATTACTTCTAGTTTGGTTTATGTTATGATAAATTACTTCCCTAATTGAGAAAAATCTCGTGTTTAAGGAGAAAGCACTGTCATGGGTTACTTCAACCTTTTTATTTATGAATAAAAATGAATATCACATGAATAATAATACATTTTAGGTTATTTTTGCAGAAAGTGTATTTTGTGTTTTTCTTTGAAAATTTTGTGATTATTTACATCTATTATATCTTCAGGAAGTTGGTTAAAAATCTTAATTGGTGAATCAGAATAATGATGTTGTGCCGTTGTTGTATTGAGTTTCAGAGATATTATATTATTTGTTAAGTTAACACTATTGTGCAGCTTTTCATTGAATTATTTGTTTATTATTGAATTCAATACAAATATCTGTCAACAACGAAACTTACAAATCTGAACCTTTTTACATCGGTTAATAATAAATCAGTTTATTTTAAATCTCTTAATGTTAACACAGATTTTATTTATTTCACAACTTCTCGTTAAATCGGTATGAATTAATAAGTAATTCATAGTAATTAATAGTTTACAACTCGCTTAAAGCTTTACACAAAGTTCTTGGGGGATATTTTACAAACATGAGACTTTGGAAAAAAAGTTAATAATTATTCAGATGAGTACCTAACGGTTTTTCTTTGCTAATTGTATAATTTGTAAATGAACATAAATATAAAATAAAAAATACAGTAATTCCACTTGTTTAATATCTCACATTATAAACTTGCTGCATTTCATTATAATTTACCTGTGTAGAACTGAAAGGTAAAAGGAATGATTAGGAATTTATGATTTAAAAAATCTGTAAACTTATTTCCATTAGTTTACGGTATGCAGCTATGACGTAGTACTACGGTAGTACACATTCTTCCATAAATAAAATCACGGGGCGTAAAATGAAGCCTCCGGTAGAAGAAAGAAGTAACAGAGGTGATTAACTGTTGGTTTGTGAGCAACGAGGCAGTGCCGCGACTTTTTATTCGGATATCGTTCATATTTTAGCGTTAGAAATTTAACAGTGGGAAATTTAATTTATATAAATTACTAGAAAAATAGTGGATTGAAGAATAAAAAATAAATTTAAAGCTTTTAAAAAATCCTTAAGCGTTACTTAAAAGAATAACAACAGAAGAAAAAAAAACAATAATTCCTCGATATTCTAAAAAATATTTTTTTTTTAATTACTTAGATTTGCTTTTTCAAACGGCCTCAAAGTATTTTTAATTATGATTATTAATATCTTGACGTATATATTACAAGCCTAAAATCACTGAAAGCTATAAGGCAGATTAGTAGATACTCATGGTATCGCTCTGGTGAAAGACCACAATTCAAAATCAGAACGTTGCTTGAAATGGCTCTAGCCGTGTTTGGTGACTAAATCAGAATAGCCAGGTACTTCCCAACCTTCCTCTTCTTCATCTCATTACCCTCCTACCTACCTTCAGCCTCACAACATACCCTAATTGGGGATGCCATAGTCTCACTGGCTGACCATAGCTTAGATTGTTGGTATAATTGAGAGAAAAATAATAATTAAATGAGTTTAGCCTTCACTGAAGGCTTTTTTAGGTTAAGGAGATTAAAGTCAGATGCAGACGAGTAGCTGCCATTAAATAGAATTTTACAATCTTCTTCTATCTCAAGACTGAAGGAAATAATTTGAATTTATCAAGTTATAGTGGAAAATCAGTTTAGTTAAATGTTGACTCTTTATATCGGAGTTTTTTGTTAAGTAATGTTATTTAAGGGAATTATTTAATGCACTTATTTAACGCAATTACTTAACGCACTTATTTAACGTTATTATTTAACATTTTTTTAATAAACTGTAGTATTACGCAAATAAAAATGAATGGATAAGTTCATTTCGCCGATGGTGAAACCGTTTTACATTTTCACAGCTGATAAAAAAACAAAACACTAACAACTAAACAAAACGCTTACACAAAATGTTTTGTACCGCTTTTGCAGCGAGGGTTGTTACGTGAGCCTAAACATAATTAATGTTTAATTGCCTGGATGGCTCATATTAAATGCAGCCTCTCTTCGTCGGTAAAGAAGGAGCCGGAATTACCGACGGGGTGATGTGAATTAACCTTGTTCCATTTTAACACGTTAACCTAATGGCCATTATAACGGAGGTTAATTGAAATTTTATGACTTCGTTAATTCGGTTAATAAGAGGACGATTTTATTTTATAGTATCAGCTTGATTAATTAAAGAGATAAATCATGATTGGAAAATAAAGTATTCTGACTGTGGGAGATGGATTTTTGAAAAATTGAAAATTGGCAGGGAATTTTAAATCAGTGCTAGCCAATTTTACTAAAGTTGCCTGTTACAGATTATTTTCAGGGAATATATCCCAAAATAGAGTTCATTATGCGAAATATCTTCTTTTGGTACCCTTTTCTGTTACAAGTTGACTGTCGTTAAATCATTTTTCATCCTATAATATCAGTTATTAGTTTTGCACTACTAAAAATAAATTTTGTAAAGACTAGCTCCCACTCTTAGGAGATTTGCGTGAAATCTTATTACAAAACATTACATATGCGAGCCTAATCGGCAAATATTTTCAAACTTTTCCCAAAATTTGCACTGTAATTTTGTTCTGAAAATTTCATGTCAATACAACTTCTCTCAGCATGGAATATAATCTTTATCGTGAGCATTAGAACATTTAATAATTCATTACGAAAAAATAAGTTGAGACGCCGATTTGTTGAATCCGAAGCTACGAAGAAATATGACTGGACGATGGACTGTAAAACAATAAACTATACTACTTGATGGAAGTGTCTAATTATGGATGTGGAAAGACTGTTGGAAATAAAAAGGAAACGGGAAACTATTCACTCACCGATATAATAAAAGTGGAAGTTCTTGATTTTTCTTACACGTAACGAATTACAACAAAACCCCACACTTAATTTAATATTACTTGAAAAATAACAACAAACCGACGACCAAGCGAAACACCAACGTACGAACACGTTTTTTCACATAACTCTCTTCTGTTACGATTGTGAATTGTATTCAAACACATTGTTCTTGAATGAGGAAATCGAATAGTGAAATGGCGGGAATGGTAGAAGCTGGATGGAAAACGTGAAGGTAAAAGCCTATCAAATTATCAATATGAAATCCAAGAGCATTATTTATTGGATACGTTTCAAATGTCCAATAAGAAGTGTTCAAACCTTAGGAATCTAAATCATATATCAATACAAAATGATTATTTAAGATTTTTCTCTTCTGAACGATTAAAAAAATATGATTACCGACCCTTGGCTTAGATACAGTAAGGCACATGTGCACGAAAAAAAAATTAACTGGTGATAACCTTTCCCGCTGTATTCGAACAAAGCTCAATTTAATTGAATTTCGTACAATTATACGTTAAATTCTAGTCTCGCGCCAGTTGGCGCACGTTTTTATCTCTGCGCCCGAGTTAGTGTTGTGTAACGTTGTGCGTTCAGGTAGTTTAAATGGTGTGCTGAGGGGAAACGTTTATAGACTTCCAGCTGGATGTTTGGAATATTATCGTTATGCAATCGACTATTTGTTTCGCACTGAACACCAAAGGTAAGTTTCGGGTAATAATGCCAAGATATTAAAAATTCTAAGCTAAGTAGGCCGATGATAAAAAAATCCACCTGCCTCAGAAAGAACCTTTACGTTGCCGCTCTTCTGTTTTTCAGTTTTAAAACAACATGTTACTACAACTCGTTACCATTGATATAACCTTAGGGTATATAGAGTGGTATCAATCCAAGGCAGTGTAGTCAGTTTTTGATGATTTTTACCTAACACGGCGGACCTGGGCGTGGCTAAAACCAAGGCTAGAGTATTTATACATCCATTCATATCACTTATCGACATAATATAACAGTTAACATAGTATAAGTTTATTCGTATAACCACTTTTTCACAGTACTGATATCAACAAAAATATAGCATCTAACCTAAAAACCGTTTAGTTGTGTCAAGTTTAGTGGCATAATATAAAATGTGGGCGGAGTCCCGCGGTGACCCAGGAGTCTAAGATCATTGTGACAGTACGTTGAAGCGGTGTATTATATTTGTCGTCTCATTCTCTCTCACGGTGTACGACGTGAAAATCCGGAGAAAATGATTTATTGCAAGTTTGTATCGGTTGGGTAAAAATAATTAGCTCTCTCTCCATACATTGTTTCTCCAAGGATAAAACAAACGAAAGAAAAATGAGTCTTTTTCTTTATGTCTTTATCCAGTGTTTCCTATTATAATAACAGTAAACTTAAATAGCGCAGTTTTGTGATATTTCACTTAAAGTGCGCTTCATACTAAATTTATTAAGCTAAAATGACTAACTAACAAGGGCCTCCATAGTCGAGTGGTAAGACGCTCGACTACGGATCCAAAGGACGCGGATTCATCCCGGCGTGCGCTAATAACTTTTATTTAATTGATGTGTGTCATAACACATAATTTATATATTTTTGTTAAATTGCGGCACGTTCCAGAGTGGTAGATACTCTTGGTATCGCCCTGGTGAAAGACAAACATTCAGAATTAAAACGTTGCTTGAAATGACTTAAGACGTTTTTGGTGACTAGATCTGAAGAGCCAGGTACTTCCCGATCTTCCCCTTTCTCACCTCCTTCTTCTCTTCACAACTTTAAACTTTACAACATACCCAAATTGAGGAAGTCATAGTCTCACTGGCTCTAGACGATTGGGAGAAGTTGGGACTGTTGTGCGGCATTAACTAAAAAAAAAAAAAAAAGATAAAATGTATGCACTTTAAAACTATCTAAAATCTTGATCATTATTGTGAATCGTTAGAGAAAAAGATTTAGATATGGGTATAACAGTGCAGATTAAAAAAAAAAATACTAGAAGCTAAGAGCCTAAAAATTCAGATGAAACGTATGAATTCATAATCACAAATTTGTTAAAGCAAATAAAAGGAAATAAGATTAAGGGCAGTTAACATTTTGGTACTTAAAAACATTAATATTCAAGCATTGTAAGTAAACGGTTCTAAAAATGCAAACAGTGTAAATATAACATGTATCATAAGAACAATAAATATTTTATAACAATGAGTTTAGGGTTTTCAGTAGACACTTGGGACATTGAGTTGTAAGAATACAAGTAAGGAGAAAACCGAATTGAAGCAAATTAAGGACGTTTTTAAAGAAATTGAATTTTTAATAGTAACTTTTTGTGTGTAGGATTTTCTAACAATTTGGTTTTTAAGACGCGTTTAAACTCTGCTACGTTCTGTATGTTGGAAAGTTTTGTGGGAAGCTTATTTCAGATAACTGGGTCAGATACCACAAAAGCGCGATCACAGTAGACAGGCCTATATACTTTTGTGTCTACTAGAAAAATATTTTATACTAATAATAATAACACAAAAAGGTAAACTTTACCGAGTGCGATTCATGAGGGAAGAAGACGTTTAGTTGTCCGCCCCAGGCAAAGTTGGGAGAAGCGATGCCAGAGGCTGTGCGAGGAAAGGCTTGGCCTACTGCGGACGGAAGCCGCTAAAGTAACGTAGGACAGGGACGCCTCTAGGCGTCTTATCCAGTCGACGGGTCTTCAACCTGAATAGGACAAGGGTATGAAGATGAGTCATTTAGCGATTCAATCACCTCAAGGGCGTTTTATATTGGCTGTTGTAGGTAGAATTTTCTAAAAAAGTGTGTTTAATTTTATTTCAAGTTTTCAAAACCGGTTTCGGAACGCAGACAAAACGAAAGAAATAAACTATATTTTCATGAAGAAGAACAAAATGTAAAATAAAACATGTTTCCCATTGTTCTGTTCTTTTATTTTATATTTTGTTCTCCTTCTAATAATAATAATATTTGGATGATTTGTAAGGCGCCGTTTTTGTGAAAAATCACCTCAAGGGCGATGTACAGATCTTATTTTCTATTATTAGATGTTAATTCCTAATTTAAATAAGAAAATATACAGGAAAATACTTACCTGGCAGGTCCCATCAGATGGACACACTTATAAACTTAAAATTATAATTATGATTTTTTGTTTTCTCTGTATGTATATGTAACCGCACACTTTGTATTTTTTGTTTAGTTTAATTTTGTACCCTGATTATGTTTTGCCTAGGAGAAACCGGTCGGTCATATTTTTAAAAAATAAAATCTGTGGTATTATACAAAATTATTATTTGATTTTCATTGAACTCAATTACATTTTTCTGGTATCAGCTCAAAATATGATAAACGTAAACATGGTAATACTGACTAAGGAGAACAATCAGAAACTTTTTACTGTTTCGTGTTTCGAAAAATAGTTGTTAACCAAAATATTAGTTTCATTTCAGTGTGAATGGGACCTTTCGTGTCATAGAAAAGCTGGAAATGTGAGTTGTCAAGGGTATTATTAAACCTGGAATAACTGTAAGGTTGTGAGCCCTGCGATTAGGAAGCCCTACTAATTCAACGTTATTTGATCGAAAGCGAAAAATAAAGGGTCATCCTTCTACTGTAGATGGTCCCACAACCCCTGCCACAATGTCATGGAGGGGTTGGGAATCAGAACCATCCGCCAAGCCGGGATGAAAATTTGGAGGCTCCACTGAAGCAGGGAACGTTTAACCTCATTGATGGATAGAAGGACGTCTTATTTGTCGGAGACGAGCAGGATCTGACTGGATGGCAGACAGAAATCCTTGAATTCGAACTACTTTTAAACATTATCTGCCGTATTCGCCACCATCGAAATAAGGTATCGGAACCTTGACCTTTTCTTTAAACCCCTAAAAATATCCAGTACTAGCGTATTCTATAAGATATATTAGTATGTCTATGATATACAGATAAATCATATACTTGTGAGAAATTGATTGAACCCATCTCACCGCTGTTAATTTGGTCTGTAATTCAGGCTTACGTTTTGTGATTCACATGCTTTGATAATGAATTACAGCATTTCTGACGCCCTTATAAGTTCACTTGTAATTTCATTAATAATCTATCTTATTCCAATAGTCTAATTCAATAACGATAAACAGAGAAATAAAAAAAACTTACCTACTCACGCTTTCACCTAGCATTCTACTCACGATAGCATCGTTGACAAAATGTCTACGCAGTGCAATCATCGCTTTGTCGTGAAACAGCATGTATCTAACGACCCACGTGACTCCACTGTCTAAACATTCTACAAAGCAATCACTCACTCTTCCTAACAACGTTGGATTGTAGCATTTTTGTAATTGAAAAATTATAATGTTCATATTAGAAAAGAACATTTTAGATGTTTAAATTACCACGGTTTTTCTGAATTGCCCAATCATCTTATTGACAATGATTCATTCCTTCGATAAAATCACCAATACTCATATTCTTCACAAAAATGATCATGGCATCAGATTTAGTAATTCAGAAGCACTAGAAATAAAGAAAGCCATTAAAATTAATAATCAGGTATATCTGTTCAGTATTCTAATATTAGCTATATTTCCTGCATACTCATGAAAAGGATCATTATTTATAAATAAAACAGATAAACTTTGTTTATAACAACTTTATTATTCAATATTATGTCTACCGGTTTCGGAAGTACCCTTCCATCATCAGGACAATATTAAAATTAACCTAATTTACAAAATGCTGAGATACATATACGAGTGGAAATGGGAAGGAGAAGGGGCAATTGAAGGGATTATAGGAATAACAGAGCGACTTACTGGAAATATGTCTAGGATAGGAATATAAGATCAATTATTTTTTTTATTCAAAATATTACATTACTATTTAATGATTTTCTAATTTATAATACTTCTAATTTTTTTCCCTTTTTACTACGGTGAAGAATTTTAACCCTTGTATCCCTATTAAAATTATGATAAAAAACAATGAGGTAATTGGCGAACTCTGAAAAATTATTGTTTTTTAAGCATCATTTAAGCTTAAAAAACAATCATTTTTCAGAGATCGCCAATCACCTCGTTTTGTTTCTTCCAATTCAAATTATCTGTCTCTTTCTCTCAGTTTCTGTGTTATAATTTTAATGTTATTCTATTTTTTTCTGATTGTTTTGTTATTTTATTTTAAAATTGCTCTCCCTATGAACGAGTGTGTTTATTTAACCGCACATTTTGCATTAGTTGTTAAGTTTAATTTTGTACTCTGACGATACTTAAGCTAAGCTAAACCAATCGGTAATATAAAATAAAATAATATTCGTGATGTTATACAAAGTTATTTTTCATTTCTTTGAAGAAGTATAAGTTTTATCTGTTCGTTTTGTTTGTTGGAAAAATTATTTCATAGTTACTTCAAACGAAAGAAGACATACTATTGATTAAATTGACTAAATTATCACCAAATTACCATTGTTGCTCTTTTCATATTGTTTTTTTTGTTGTGAAGAGCACAGATTGTTTGTCCTAAGACCACAGAAAACTTTTATCTAGGGCGAATGTGTTATGAAGTTTGTACAATTTCTATCAATTATTGACTCGTTTTTTCGGTTGCAACTCATCCAGTTCATCATTCCTAGCCGTAGACTCAGAAACAATGAATTATTGTTCCTTAATCATCACTCTACTAATTATGGGTATCAATCTCCACTGTCCAGAATGTCGAGACTTGTTAACTCAAGCCATGGTCTTGAAATTTTTGGTTGCAGTCTAAATTATTTTTGACATTTTTTACGAATCTACCAAAACTTTGACTTGACCTTGGCTTGAATGTTCTTTCTAATTTATGTTTTGTTATTGCTTAAGAGTCGGAATAGCAGAAGAGTATGTATGAGGCGATGTATGAATGTAAATGAAGCAAGGAGTGTGTGCCAAGACAGAGTTGGATGGCAGTCCGTCCTCCCTGCCTTTTCCCGCGGGGAAACGGCGTGATGGTTAGTTATTTATATAGTTAGTTTTCATTTAATATTATATGTGCTGTTCTTTCTCTGTTTTTTTTTTCCATTTCTTGTTTTGTATTTTTTTGTAATTTGACTTTAGTCCGTTAGTTCATAAACAAATATATTCTCCAAATACATTTGAGTTGTTAACAACACAGATTTAACCAAAATAATTAACCGAAACAATAACCGTGATGAATGTTTAATAAATCCACAGTCGACTCTGCAGAAGTGTTAACAGAAGCAACAACTCATTTCACTTCTGCGAATGTCACGCCCGCCCCTAAACTTGTTGTGAATTTAATGGTTTTGGGCCTCGAAACTACCCCGGGCTAATCCAAGAGCCGTATTTCATTAACCTGCGTTATTTTATACCTGTGCCATTTCGGGGTGTACTAAAATTTTCAACGGGTAGCTATAGGCCATGTCCCGCGTTTAGGCCAAATTTCGCTAAATGTGGTGAATTATGAACGACAACGTAAGCCTCGCTGTACTTTTTTGGTATTTTTATACGTTTTTTTAACCAGCAATTCTCTGGAACCTACAGTCCTTGGAACCCATACATGTATGTATGCCAAAAGTAAGAATTGTGGTCTTAAGGAATGGTCCTCTTGTGGACTAGCATTCTCAGTGATTCATTCTTCTTCGCGAAACAGCTTTAAAACAATGGAAATTTCTTTACGTAAGCGTGAGTTACGAAGCTTTTAAATATCTCATCACTGCCAAAATATAAGAAAATTTGTCATTTGGTTTTTTTTTATGTAATCCAGTTGGTGTGTAATACTTTTTAAAACCACCAAATTTATTATAATGAAGGCCGACCGGTTTCGCTTGGATCAAGCTTCGTCAGGGCACATATAATAACTGTTATTATATGTGCCCTGACAAACCAGTTGGTCTTCATTATAATAAATTTTGTGGTTTTAACAAATATTTTTATTTTTTAAATGATTTCTAACCACTATATGATTGCTTCATACGAAAAAATTATGACTTATTTATATAAACACATTTGAATAAATCTTTTGGATTACATATAATTTATTTCGCTGTCATAAATTCCATAAAGTTGTGTACAAAGTTACTAGTAATCAGTAGTACCTTAAATTTCGTATTATTTTTTTTTACATTTTTACGTTTTCTACGCTTTTGTCTTGTGTACCTTAATCTCAGTATCACTATAATTTCACTTTGCTTCTTCATTTCTTACTTGCATGTCAACGGCAGATGTTTGTGCCGTATATATATATGTGAGATAAATAAAATTAAGTAATGTGAAAATTCTGCAAGAAGCAGTAAATACTCTTTAACGGTTAGCTCTACGTTACGACATTTTCACAGCCATGTTTACCTTGAATATATAGGTTAAAAGAACTATTTTTCATCCTGTAGTGCCATTTCTAATATGAATTATGGAGCTATGACATATTTGGTTAACTGTTGTTTTTTAAGATTAGACGCCAAATAATAAATAAGAAATAACATCTCAAATAAGAAATTAAATTTCGGATAAACAGTTATAATCAACTTCGAAACTATATAATAAAACGAGTAAAAGGGAAGCCCTTTTTTGATAAAAACTATGTCAAGTGGCTAAATCCATATAGATAGAACTACATCATTGAATTTCCCACGGCTTGATAAAATAACGATTTTTTTTAAATGCTGCTATGGTTCTATTGTCTCGACAGTTATTTTTTTAAAGCATTCATGTTGTTACCGCGCAAAACTCCTAACTGCCCGACGCTAGTGGAAATATAGCGTCCCCTATCGGGGTATTTTTTAAGACTAAAAAACGTGAGAGAGTGATTACCTACCATTTTGAAAATTGACAATCGTGTGCGGGTTTATAAATCAAGGAGTCAATAACACCACTACATATTAAAAACATCATAAAACAAATTTTAGCAAACGAATTTTACAAAGATCTCTTAGCTAAATTCAAATATTTTTTGCTGGTTCTTTTGCATTTGTTTTTAATTCAGTATTTGCTGACTTTGGAAACTTCAAACCGCTTCACAAAAAAAAGGTTTCGGCGAACCTGTTAGAAAAGAAACGAGAGAATTTTTTGTTAGCTGCAAGAGTTTCCAATATTACAAAAATATTGGAAACGATTGTGAACGACCAAACGTCAAATCAGCAAATACTGGATATAAATGGATGCCTGTTATATTTAATATTAAATAAAAGACTATTTCAAAAAATAGAGAAACCTATTTTGTCTTTCTATGTAAACGAGTTTATAAATTTTTTATTTGGTCTTTCACACCTTTCATGTGGGTGTCAATCAAATTAAAAAATTCTACTTTTGTTTTTACAAAAATATATTACAAACGTAAACAAATAGATATTCCAGTATTTCTTCGTAACGGAAGAATTAGGCGTGGTCTCTATTAGTTATTTCTCTTCATCAAAAGGTGTGCAAAAGAGATTTTTTCATCTCCGTCGCCATCCGAAAATCAAGGCTTGTAATTTTAAACTATCTATATATCGAAAACGTCATTTCTATTCCTTTAGAATAAACCAAATGACTCGCGGTCGAGCGTCACGTGAAGTATAAAAAAACGAAACAGGATAAATAAAAAGGAAAACTCCATTCATAAAAATGTGTCGTAGATATTTATGGGAGCTCGGAATTGTGGGGAAGTGAAAAAGCATGCTTAAAATTTTTGTACATTTCGTTTTGCAAAGCGACATTTTACCCCGCGCTCGTTTCATCCCGGCCTACCCATCTACGCTTTTTTATTTGGCAGCACATATTAGAACCGGGAAGATATGGGCGTGTGAAAACACGTGAATACTCGGAATCTGAGTTCTCATGGTATGTGAAGTTTTATGGAAGGAAAAATAAAGCAGAGCCTTGCTTTATTATATAAATACGCGGTTATCGTTCAACGAAATGATTTTAAACTTTTTAAACCATCAAAATCTAAAATTATACAAGGTGATTGCTAGTCAATGCGAAATAATGTGTAATTATGTGACATAGGAGAAATTTTCAAGCAAACAAGTTTTGATAACATATCGAAATTGGACGTCGTTATGCAGAAAGCGTCCAACCCACAGTTTGCCAAAATCAAGTTTTCCTATAGATAAATACCAGATTATTATCTGCTAAAATCATCCAAGCTCTGAATGTAATAGATTTTTGGATTTTTTTTTTTTACTAACGCACATTGTTGATATTCGACTTAAATTCAATTTTAAAAACATTATAAAATATAGGACAACGTAAGAAATACATTTTTTTTTTAATAAACACATTATTAGATTATAAGTAACTTATTATTAACAATGCTCATAAAAAAAAATGATGTTCAATTTAAAAATGCCGCTTACGCATATTAGTGCTTTTTATCGTCATATTTTCAAACGCCTTTTTCTCAGTTTCATCTTTTTGGGGTTAAACGCTTTTTGCAAAACTACGTCTAATTAATGACAAGATAAGAAGGAGGGTGATTTGTCTGATTGAAAATTCATTGTTAACAGACCAATGCTGAGTCTGTTCTACAGGCATTATAATGGAGCCTGCTTGAATGAGCAGGATTGATCCCCTGCGCGCCGGTGCATGAGCACGAAACTCAACATCCATTCCCAGGTGATGTTGGCGTTATGAAAACGGGTCGTTTTTGCGACGCGTCATTGTGTAGGTCAGCTTGTATGTGAAATGATCTACCAGCAAATGTCTTTCTTCATTAATTTAACCCGAGAGTCAGGTTTACTCCTTCTTTTCCTCAAAAAGTCCCTCCGCACAGTATTTCCAAAGATGGGGCCTCCAATGTGGAGTTGATGTAAACAAAGTAAAATGTAAGATTTACCAACCTCGCCAACAATGCGCTAGTTACTTGAAATACACGCAAAAGAAAGCATGTTCTTACATATACAAAGTTACGAGTGTTTCGTGGTCTTGAACCATAAAAAACCTAAAAGTATCTTTCCTTAATGGATTCCCTTGTTTATGTTTGAAGTACATTGTTAAACAAGTATATGTTATTTTTTACTATGGTCGCGTTGGTTGGTAGAAATTTTAACAAGGGAAAATTAATAAAAAATAATGAAAATTAAATTGTAACTTTGCATAAGATCACACACTTTATTTTCACTATGACCAACCGGTTTTGCTTAGCTTAAAAATCATCGGGGTGCAAAATTATACTTAACAAAACATACAAAGTGTGCGTTTATATACATACATATAGAGAGAGAACACAATATAAAATAAAATAAGAGAACAGACAATATTTAAAAAAAAAACATTTAAAACTATAACAAAGGAACTAAAAAAAAGTGACAGATAATATGAAATGAAAGAGGCAAAACGTCAACTGAGAAGGTGATCAAAGAATAATGAGTTTTTTTATAAGTTTACAGGAAATTTACCTAATATTGGACTACTGAACAAATTCATCTGATTATTAAGAGAATGACTACAAATTTTAATGGCTTTCTTTATTTCTAGTGCTTCTAAATTATTTTATCTGTTGCCATGACCATTTTGTGAAGAATATGAGAACCGGTGCTTTTATTTTACTGGTCGGTCATAAAAAAATTGAAACAAAAAAGTAGTACTGTACAATGTTTTAATTTTATTTTCATTGAATATGTCAAACTAGAAAGTGGTTGCTTTCTACGAAAGCGTAATAAAAAAACACTTTATCGAAAACCTTTGCAGAGGTTAAGAAATTAATCACTTCAATTAAATATGATTGAATTTATTCAAAAATTTTGGTTAGCAACGACAGCCAAGTCAATAATTGCATTTGAATCTGAATTATTATTCAGGTTACATCTCTTGGCGCTGTTTTCGCAGGGCTGAGCCACGTCCCGCCCAGTTCCGATGCGGGATTACCCCGTCGCGTATTTCCCGTATTACAATCCCGTACGCCTTGTTATTACAACTACTGTGGCCTGTTCCGTGCCACAGAATACCGAATGGTACAAAAGTTTCACATTGTGGATGAAAACATTTGAAAGTATCATATTCGATTTTTTCATACCTGAAGTTGGTTTTGTACTTATTTTAAATAAAGCACTGTGCTAAAAAAATCGATTTATTTTTAACAACATGCTGATTGGTTTGGATTCAATTGTGCTTTCGTCAGAGCACATATTTTAATCTATCAAAGTTTTAATCTCTACCTTTGTGCCGAAACAATTTGAATTGGGGTTTTTAAGGAATTGTGATATATATATTTAGTTTCATTTCAGTTACTTGTTCATCAAAGTTTACAAATTATCTAATTAAAATTATTTAGTTTTTTACTTAATAATAATATTATAACTTATTTACTACTAGATTTTACTCATGTATTTTAAAGGTTCTTACGGGCTATTTCAAATTTATAAATTAGCATAATGTGGTTGGTTTCCGGCAGCGCTTTTTACATTTCACCCCTTTATAAAATAAGCTATTTTGTGTATTGTTTTTACACTTTTTTGGTAGTTTTTGGTAGATTTTTCGTATGTCCTTGTTTTATGTCTGTAAGATATTTTGCAGAAAAATATTTTGGTAACAAGTTGTTCTTCACTTTATATATAAGTGTCAATGTGTTTAATGTTAGCGTATATTTCACTCTTAGCCAATTTAATTCCTGTGACATTTTGGCTCCTTTTTTTACTTAATAATAATAGTAAAAGTTTTATTCCAGAAGGTAAACAAGAGTAGTACAATTCATAATTGATAATAAAACATTAAATAGAAGTAATAATACATGTAGGTATACACAATAATGAAGAAAAAACATACATTCATAAAAATAATAATTTTTATTTTTTTTTTAAATCGAGGATAATTCAGTCTTATGTCTACAGAAGGCCATCAAAAGGGATTCCATGCTGGCAGCATTAAGATTGATGGGGCCAATATTTTACTCCAATGAGCTTCTATGCTAGAATATAAAGATATATTTTACATTTAACCATGCTCCGTTTCAAAGTAAATGTTCAAAACATATTAAATCACCACATGAGGCCGTGAGTGACATGCTTACTTTTTCATCTTAAATTATAAACTTGAAGAATTATTAAAAAAAGATATCGATTTTTAAACTTCGTAATCATATAGAATACAATAAGGTAGTTATCGAGTTTCAAAATATTATTCGTGCAATATTCACTATGGACGTGAAATCCCTAGAAATCTATGGAAATAACATCCAACCACAAATGAAGAGATTTCAACATTAGCAATAGAATATTTCTGTGTCAAGAGGTTATACTTATTTAATGTCGAAGAAAACTTCCCTCACTTCTTAATACCGTAACATTTCCTACATTTTCTATGCGCATTTCTGATTTTCAACTTCGGTTTTCCCGTATTATGTCGCTCCAGAACCTTTTTCCCGATTGGCATGATTTTCCACCCCGATTTGGCGAGAGAACCTCCCAGCTGTTTTGCGCCAAAACAACCTCTGACGCTTTCCCATTACTTGCAGCGCTCTGTCAATACGGGAAACTATAGCCAATAATAGTTTTTGAAATGTGAAATATTTCATATTGGCTAGCTATGTGATTGTTTTTAAAGCCACTTTCGTTTATTTGTTCATTTATAAAAGTGTATAATTTTGCTTGATTCACCAATCTGAGATAATTATGGTCCAAAGTTGGTGATTTGATCTTTAAAGATAAAAAAAAAACAATATCTACATTAAAAACAAAACCACAGATGAAAAATAATTTCTATCTAATGTATCGGGTTGAGGGAACTTTTGTCAATTATGTAATGTTAAATATTATTTGCTTATTTAAAAAATCAGATATATAGAAAGTAGGTACCTTTTATGTTTTACTGCTTGAAACTACCACAGCTGCTTTGAGAAAAACATTTTTTTCTCTCTCAAGTGCAGACAGGTGACGTGTTTGACAATAAAAAAAATTAACTGATTATTAAAATAATATTGATTTTTGACAATAACTATGTCATTCGTTATGTCCTACCGTAAACTGAAACATAAATTTAATTATTAAAATAATATCAATAATCTATAACGTTATTATGAAATAGAAAAAGCTAGAAACCAAAAAGAATAACGGTCTCGACCGAGACTCGGACTCGGAACCTCTACTCTATCCGGGAGTAACGTCTCTGCCAATTGAGCTACCGAGACCTTATTAGAAACCGCCATTTTAATCGATGTCATACTTCATTGAAAATTGTTAATATAATTTTTAAATTTCCTCCGATATAGGCTGCCATCTTTGTAATGTATACAAAGCTCTACCCGACCACATATTGTATACCTAGATGGTAGAGGTTCCGAGTTCATCCTCGGTTGCGATATTTACACTTATTGGTTTCTGGCTTTTTTGTTTCATTTTTACATTGAAGTTTATTGATATTATTTAAATAATTAATATCAAAGGGACAAAGCTTTAATGTTAATTCGAATTAAACAAAAAAATTTAACCTTAAGTTTACGCTTGGCTTTAAAACACTATTTTTCAAATGTGATAGACTTTATAAGTATTTTTTTTATGTAGCTTTAATACATTCATCAGACCATAGATGGATAATAAACAAAGTGATTTTCAATACACCTTTTTTTTCCATTGATAAAATACTACCCTTTTTTCCTACATTTTTCATTTTTTTAAATTGAAATGTACTTCTCCCATATAAACATATTTTTCCAACAGTCCTGAGAAAATCGTGTAACGCCCAAAGTATAATATTTTGATAAGTGTAGGTATAGTGACATCATAGTATATTACATTTGTGAAATAAGTTGTAAAACATGGAGAAAATCCTTGAGGAGTTTACGAAACAATCCGCGCCAAGAATTCATATCAACGATCCTTATCCCTTAAATAAATACCTCACTACGCCAAAGGGAAACAATGCCCCCCCATCTAGCTCCACCTAGGGCAAAGTAAAACACCGTACACCGTATACCGTACACTGTATGCTGGAGTTGAATGACGTGTTTGTAACGCGACTTGATGTGTTCGTTCCCACGCCGTGTTTACCTGAAGACACCCGGGGGAAATAAGGAGTGTAACTAGGAGGGGGGATCTGCATCCTTTTGCTGTAAATAATGCCTTAAATCGATTTAGCGGGAGATTTCATTTAGAGTTAGCGCCAAGGTAGAGCGATTTTGATTTTCGGCGTTTTTAAAGAAACCGCTTTTCTTTGTAAAGCGATCATTTCTTAAGTCTGCGTTTATTTATTGGCAATTTCGCGGAATTTCAGCTCGTCGACACGAAATCTAGGCCCTACTTAAAATTTAAATAAAAAAATGTCGTTTTTTTTAAGATAACATCTTTTTAATATAATGTTTTTTTTTTGTTATACGTCAACAATACGGTTGAGAACAGTGTAAAAAAAACTTGAAATTTCCTAATTTATAACGAATACCGCACAAGAGTCCCAACCTGCTCCCCTGCTTCCAACCGCATAGTCAGTGAGACTATAGTATCCCCGATTGGGATATGTTGTTAGGTTGAAGGTAGTGGAGAGCGGAAGGAGATGGGAAAATTAAGGTTGGAAAGTACCTGGCTATTAAGATCTAGTCACCAAACACGACTGAATCCATTTCAAGTAACGTTTCATGGTGGTCTTTCACCAGGGCGATACTTAGTTTATCTACCACTCTGGAACGTACCGAAAGTTTACTACATATTATTTCATATGAATTAAATGTGTTATGACACAATTAATCAAATAAATTTTATTGGCGCACGCCAAGTTTGAACCCGCGACCTCTATAAGCTTCATAAGCTTCCCTTAAATGTTTAATCCCATATTTGCGGGTCTCATCTACAAAAAGTCAACAGTTTGCTAAAGGGCGTTAACTTTGTTTCTTTTTCCAACCATGGAAGCCATTTGTTGATATATGAATTTTAACAGTTTTCTTTTAGAAATTGTACGTACTCAGCATATATGTACTGTGTCTTACTTGGGTTTGTAAGATCTTGGTGATTGGGAGGTCCTACGTCTTTAAAATTGGTGAAAATGATAACATCAAAAATAAAACAATACATTTCAAAACATTAACTGATCAAACTAGCTTTTGTCAAGATACATTATGTTTTTTTTTTGTTATTTGTGAAAAAAAAATAATCAAAAATATGTACGAGTCTAATGAATAAAACAATTAAAATTGAGTATATTAATTTTAATTTTACGTTTACACAGTGAAAATTCATCTCGTTTTGTTGAAACTCCTATCGCGTCGAGAGGTAAGCCCGTGTGACCTTTACCCTATGGCTAAATACAGGTTTTTGCGACAACCGTCGTAATACTGGGTGTAAAACACACAAGTACCCTTTCATGTTTTATCTTTCTGACGAAATTACGTTTTTAGAAAAGAAAATCGTGTTTACTAATTCATTATTGTACTTAGCAAAATATTTAACAGTAGAAAAAAATAAAGGAGGTAATAGGAAACTATATATACAAAGTATGTTTAGCACCAGGACCTCGGAGTGATCAAAACCTTAGTAAAGCAAATTGACGTTATTGTGGGTGTGATAATTTAAAAGAAAATAATAATGATAATTTAAATGCAATAGGTTATTATCATTTATTGAATATTATAAATCCTTAAAAAAAATAAAAGGTAATATATGTAATGTAATTTGTTTTATAAAACGAACTTGGGAAATGCATTCCTTCAAGCGGGAAATATCAGTGGAAAAAATATATATTTCTCGTGAAAATTTATCGGAAGTTTTTTTCACGGCTTAGTCAGTACATTTTAAATGGAAAATTATTTTGCTAGTGCGTGGTAATTTCCATAAATTATAACCCTAAACTGTGAACGAAATCGGAAATCATGTTCTCACACCACTGTTTACTAATATTTTAATGATAAAGCTTTTTCAGAATCTGCCAATTATTTCATAGAACTTAACGCTGTATATTTTCGAACGACCAGAATGATCAAAACTGCATATTAAACCTATTTTTCCCCAAAGGGTCGCTTAAGCCCTTTTAAATTTCCAGCGATGATATGTAATCGTAGTTTGTTGATAAGTAAATTATATTCGATTGGATTAGGGATTAAAATATTTCACTTAAAACTTTCGATGAAAGAAAAAAACAAAACTAATAAAAGCAATGTAATTAGTATTTAACAAAATTGTAACGTTCGTTATTTTATTAACGGGGTTGTTACCTATTAAAAACGTTAAAATCCGGTGATTTTTTTTCCTCCACTTAACCTTTGGTATTTTGTCCCATTCTGGTCTAATTAATTTGTCACTTCGTGTTTAAAAATAGTATGTATAAATTGTCTGTAATTTATAAGGGTTAGTTAATACTAATCATCCCCGATGAAGCAAGCTCGAATAGAAACTAAACCTGGTCGGCGTCTAAAATATAAACAAATTATGGTGTTAAGACCAGAAAACATTTTGGTTAGCTTGTTTTCGAAAAGCAGTTACATTGCGGTTTATCATAATTATATTTATATAAACAAACTCTTTGTTAAACTTCCATATAAACAGGATGTTGCAGGACGTACTCGACAACATTTTACCAGTTATTCTATTCAGACTGACAGTTGCCCGTGGGGTTTAGGGTGAAAAAAGGGATGATGGAAGTTTAATTTAATTTGTTACATATTTATGATTGAAAAACCTTTATTACTTATTACCACTGTTTTCTTGTTGACCGAAGCTTATTTGAAATTAAAAAAAATGTTTCATTTTGGTCTCCGGTGATATTTTTTGTTTTTTTTTTTTCACCTTACAACAAAAAAATCAGCATTAGATAGTAGGGGTCGGGGCGGGGGAATGGGCGGAGTTTTTTCCGAAGACTATCTGAATCCTTTCTTTGTAGGAAAAAAAATAACTGGGTTTTTCTGAAACCGGTGGAGAGTTTTTAAATTATTTCTGTGAATGGAAGATTAAAAAAAAAATCTAGTTTTCTAATATTTCAACAGAGTTTTGAACGTCCCACTAAAATATTCCACTCGTGAAAAGAATGTGAAAGGCATTTGAAGTTCAGCAGTATGTAGCCTTCTTCAACCTCAAGGTCCCTCTCACATCTGACATTTTTAGTTCGAGTAGAAAAGCGATCAAGAACTCGAGGTCAGCAGTTTCACGAGTCGTAATAATCGAGAGGGTGCAGGACTGATTATGTATGCATTATGCAGGGAAAGGGGGGTGTTTGCAGCACGAGGACTGACATTTGACATTTTATACGTTTTGATTACCATCGAGTGTTACAATGGAAGGTGGAAGAAATTAATAGAAGGTTGCAGCGTGCAATTAAATGCCAGTATTTTTTAAAAACTATGTTTGCATGTAAAAACTTGTATGAACGGGTCGAATCTTAAACGTTAAATGGCGCCATTGGATTAATTAGATGACGTGACATGGTAGTCAATATCTCCGCGATGGTGACCCGCGAGTCATCGGATGACGTCAAGGTCGGGTCAGAGATTTATGGTTCTTAATGATTTTACAGGTCAGTTAATCAATTGTATGAATAACAATTACAATGATTTTAGAGTGGTAGCATAATTTTAAAACATTTCATTCATATAAAATAGTATAATAATTGTATATTTGCGGCACGTTCCGGGGTGGTAGATACTTTAAGTATCGCCCTGCTGAAAGACTACCATTCAGAATCGAAACGTTCTAAACGGCTTTAGCCGTGTTTGGTGATCAGATCTGAATGCCAAATACTTCCCAACCTTTCTCTTCCCAATTTTATTTTTCTCCCCACTACCTCCAGTCTCACAACATACTAAAATTAGGGATGCCATAGTTTCACTGGCTCTAGACGGTAAGGACTCTAGTGGGGTATTCAATATAAAACAATAGAAATAAAAATGTTTTTTTTTTGTCTGTAAACACAAAGCAATGTTTAATTTTGCTTACCCATCTCTTGTATTGTTTACGTACATCAAACTATGAGCTTCCTTCTTGAAGTAATTTTATTTCATAACCTCCGTGGACATTTGCATACGAAATAAGTAAGTGACTTTGACGCGGAATGCTTAGAATTACGGAAAATAGCCACCATATTTATGTAGGAAGTTTATCGCTTTTTTGTCTTTTTAAAGGTCAGCATATCTGAGCAAACTTTTTTATTAAAAATGGTCTAAAAAAAGCCTTAAAATAATTAAAAATCCCGCCAGTGCGGGTGAAAGAAGTAGTCAGAGACGTTCTGCACAATCTGACTAACTAACTAACTAACCATCACGCCGTTTCTCCGCAGGGGTAGGCAGAAAGGACGGACCGCCATATAACTCTGTCTTGGCACACACTTCCTGCTTCATTCACATTCATACATCGTCTCATACATACTCTTCTGTTATTCTGACTCTTCACATGACCCGATTCAAGTATTTGATGTTCTTGATTGTGTCATGTCTAACTCAGGCGTCCTCGACTTCTATATTCATGCATCAAATATTATTTTCACACTCCTTTCTTCGTTAATTCGCTCTACATGCCCAAACCATCTAAGCGTCCCTTTCTTGATCCAATTCATAACGCTCACATCAGCCTTGCATTCTTTCCGGATATTCACATTTTTAATACGCTCATACATGGTTTTACCCTACATACGTTCTGCACAATCAAGTTAATAAAATACGTGAATGGGGTCAAGTCAAGAGTCTGAATAATAAAATAGTACGAACGAAAGAATTCTTGAAAGTTTAATTTATCTGCCAACCCCTGATAGGAAATGGCGTAATGGTTAGTGAGTTGCATAGTTGCGTACAAAATGTACAATTTTAACGTTCAGCTAAAATTTTACATTTTGTACGTCGCATAAGATTTTCAATGATTGGAGCTAGCTGAATTTTGGCACCCTCAATCGTTGAATGTTACAAGAGAAAAAGAAAAAGGAAGAAATAGATAAAATAGACCTCGGTGGTCGAGCGGTTTAAATCCTTAACTTAGAATCCTGAGGTCACGGGTTCAAATCCAGGAAATATAATTTTCTAAAATTTATATTTATTTTCTCAGATGTAATTAATATTGAAAAATTAAGTATTTCTGTGGCACGTTCCGAAGTGGTAAATACTCTCAGTATCACTCTGATAATAGGCTGCAATTCAAAATTAAAACGTTGCTTGAAATGGCTTTTATTAATTTGGTGACGAGGGTTGATTAACCAGATACCTTCCCACCGTTCTCTTTTTACTATCTCCTTTCCATACCCACTTTTTTCAGCCTCACGAAAATCCAATTGTGGATAACATAGTCTCACTGGATCCTTACAGTGGGAAGAAATAAGGATTCTTGTTTGATGATCCAGTTATTTCAAAGTTAAAAGGAAAAAACTTTACATTTCCGAATAGTTGTATCTAACTAATTGATAAAATGAAAACTAAATTGACCGGTAGGTGAATGGACAAACGCATTGGATTCTTATATGGGCGTCGTGGGTTCAATTCTTCTGCTGGCTAAGTCCTACATCATTACACAAGCAATATTTTGCGCTTATTTTTATGGCAGTAGGAAGTTTTTCAAATATTGTCAGGTTATTCTTAACCAGGGAATGTTTGTCTTTCTATACAAAAAAACTAACTAACTAATCATCAAGCCGTTTCTCCGCAGGGGTAGGCAGAGAGGACGGACCGCCATATAACTCTGTCTTGGCACACATTCCTTGCTTCATTCACATTCCTACAACGTTTCATAAATACTCTTCTGTTATTCTGACTCTTCACATGACCCGATTCAAGTGTTTGATTTACTTGATCGTGCCATGTCTTTCTCAGGCGTCCCTGACTTCTTCTTCCATTCACTTTCGCATCATATATTCTTTTTACACTCCTCTCTTCGTTCATTCGCTCTATATTCCGAAACCATCTAACCGTCCCCTTCTTGATCCTACTAATAACGCTCACATCAGCCTTGCATGAATATGTTTGAAGACTTTAAATTATTTTGTAAAAGCTCCAGGCTCTACCCGTTCCAAAACTTTTCCGCGTCCACCATAAAACTAGCTTCAAAAGGTAGGCTTCGACCAAATAAAACACGCCTTAACTAAAACGCCCCATGTGAGCAACTAAGCAGGTTGCGCGATCAAACAGATTGACAGCAAACAATGGCATGAGTGCTTTTTTACCCTCCGCTCTTATTGGTGTATTCTGGGTCGGTACCAACACCGACTAAACAAATATACAGCATTACTTAACTTGCGTATATACGTGAAATGGGTGCGGCAAAATTAGTCCCTCGGTTGAGTCACTGGAAACTTTACGGGTAAATCGAAACTGTCTGGTAGATTATTCAATTATGATAGTCCAGTGGGTAGGATGCTTGATTAACAGTCAAACGGAGTTCCATTATCATAGTTACAGACTTACTCCCTTTCGGTTCTAGTTAGTCCACTTAACTATTTACCGATCTACGATTGTTCGTAAGAGCTTCATAAGTAATTTAGCATTCCTTGCCGTAGACTCAGAGACAATGAATTGCTGTTCCTCAATCATCACTATACTAATTATGGGTATTATTCTCCACTGTCCAGAATGTCAAGACTTGTTAACTCAAGTCATGGTCTTGACATTTTTGGTAGCAGTCTAAATGATTTTTGTCATTCTTTACGACTCTATCAAAACTTTGACTAGACCATGGCTTGAATGTTCTCTCTTATATTTATTTTGTCCTATTTTTGTCATCACTTCATTTATTATTATGTATGCGCTAGTCTTTCTCTGTTGCTCTTTTTCCCATTTCGTGTTTAGTATGTATTTTTTGTAATTGGACTAAACTGAATAAGTAAACGTGTTACATTTAAATCGGATGCCATTATTGGAGGTATTCGTGTTGAGCTTCTAAGATTCTTAGCAATGTTCCCTCTCGAATATCTCGTGCATTACTGAAATACGTATTTTCTCTAGGCGCATATCTTCTTTGGCAACGGAACAAAGGTTTGGTGAGACGTGAGACGCAAGAGCTTTGAAATCCAAGCCGCAAATGTTCCGTGCAAATTCTAGATTTTTTGCTTAGCCTTTCGTTCTATTTTACCCTTATATGCATCGTTTGATTCCATTCTAGTTAACCTCTACTACTTTGAAGGGTTTTAAGACTGATTAGTTGCAACTGGGTTAATTAGGTATATACTTCAACTATACAAATATCGATTTATTTGATTTGAAAAACAACAAACCACCCTACAGAAGTTAAGTTTCGAAGTTTTCCACTCCCCTGCGCCTGGAAATGTTGTAGATTAAATATGTATATGCTTACGCGGTGATGAGGAATGGAGTTGGTGTTTGCAGTTTTGATTTTAGGTAAGCTTTTCCGAGCGGTGCGTTACTGGGGCGCCGTATTCATCAAGTTATTTGCCTATTAAGCTAGTGGCATTCACATAATTTTTAATCAGGGTAGGCAGTAGGAAAAACAGGAAATTAATTGATAGTATAGATAATTACCAACAAATATCACTAATTACTATTGTATTTGTTCTCTAAAAGCACCGCCTTAGACACTAACAAAAATACTTACACAAACGAGCCACTTCAATGCACAACAACTCACAGCATACATATGTTGTGTAGTCTAGTAATCATATACTGTATATATGATTACTGGACTACACAACATAATAATATGAATAATCTACCCTGGCGTTGGCGGCGTTTGAGCATTTGTAGTTACTGCTTTTGACTTGTTATAGTGGGAAGGTTGGTGGGGCGCTCGCGGCGGTGCAATTAGCTTAACTTCACATGTTTTACTGTAGATTTATTTTTTGCACTAAATTCATATTATTGAAATACACATTTATTTTATTTTATGCAAGTACGGCAAGGTAGGCAGTGCTTATGTGCCTTTATGGAGTACACGTCTCTGTAGTCTGCCTAGCGTCCTTGAATTAAATCAATGATTACTTTATTGTTCACTCTCATATACCTATTATGCGTATATATTCAAAATAAGTAGATAACTATAGAGGGGGACAACGTTTCGAGCTTTTCCGTCGTAATTACCGTATTTTAATTGTCGAAAGGCGCCAATATGCTGGTTACTTCAGGCGTCATTTAGTACGAGTCTGGCCTAAGTCAAAGTAATCTCTTGCTTCATTTTAACGTATCGTCACGATTATGGATATATTGTCTAGGCCGCATTATCGTTACGGATTATAAAACAGCTTATAAAGAAACACAGTAATGTATAATTCAACAGATTATTATGTTCCTATGTGTTCTCATTAATATTATTTTGCATAAATATTTTATTTTCATCATTAATATTATAATTATAATTATAAATATCTTAATGGAAATTGTGTAACACACACACATGATAACAGATACATAATATATAAACATTTTTCAATGTTGTTTCTTTATTTTAAAATAAATTAATGATTTGGTTACACAGAAAAATGAAAAATAAAAAGTGCAGTGTCTAAACGAAGAAGCAGCAGATAAATATGCTTTAGAAATATTGTTAGAATAATTTAAAGGGAATAAAATATAAATATCGTAATGTAAATTGTATAACACACACACATGATAAAAAATACAAAATATATAAATACTAAGTAGTTTGTTTTTGACATGCTTCTTAAAAATGTTTTTTTTTACATTTATTAACACTTTGATGGGAATAAAAGTTGAACTTTTCAGAGTTAGAGAAGAAAGAAATTTTCGAATAAATGCTCGAAAGTTTTCAATCCAAAAGCATTTCACTACCGCGAGCATCAAAGCTCAAAGAATAATTAAACAATGAAAGTTCAAGACAAAGTTTCGACAGCGGTTATTTCACCGTTGTCGCGCTGCCAAGATATTGGGCTACCTGTTGTGGAAACTTGAACACGTCCAATTCAATGATTAATGCAAGTTCCGGGTCCGGGAAGCCTAAGCCGGAAGTTACGTACGGTCGGAAGAAACGGAAATGTACGTGATGGCGAATGTTTTATGACTGCCCTCTGGCGACCGGCGGCATAAGTTTTATTGGGCGATATATCAGGGATATAAACTAAACTGTTCGGCATAATGGGGTCAGCAGGATTGCCCGCGGCATGTGGAGCCACTATGTTGCCTTCCCATACACTTAACGTTGTGGAACAGGACGCAGTGATGGAGAAACAGTATCGATGTATTAAAGCCGCTTGAGTTAAAATCGAACTTAAGTCGTTTCGTATGGCGTGGGTGATTGGGTTTTGAGATTCCCTCAATGGGTGCTGCTGTTTGGTATTTTCGAAAAAACGCATAAAAATAATGCCCCACGTTGGGCGCCAAAATAAATATGTAGTAAGTAAATGACCGGTAAGAAGCCGAGTGTAGAAACGCATTGTATTCCGACCAAGGCGACGTGGGTTCAATTCTTCTGCCAGCTTCGTCCTGCATCGTTGCACAAGCAACATTCTACGCTTTTTAATATGGTAGTAGGAGTATTTCAAAATATTCGCAAATTATTTGTAACCCGGAAATGTTCGTAACAAGAAAAAAAAATACTAGTAGTAAGTACTTGACTTTGTTCTTCTTTTCGCACGGTCTATTTTTATGTTGTTTATCTTATTTAAACAGTAATTAAAGATGTGCGATAAACAAGGTGTCGCCTTTTCTCATTTTTAAAATCAGCTGAATGTATTTTTGAAAGCTCAATAGTGCACAACAGAAACAACTTTTGAACTAACAATAGGTGCGCTGGCCGAGATATTCTTTAAGCAAAGCTACATAAAATTTCATGATGCCAGAGTTCATAGTTAAGATTTTTTGGCCTCCTTTTTGTGGGGTATAACACGGACAAAAAAAGGTTGTTACTAGTATTCTTCAAAAAAAAAAATAATCAGTTTTCGGTTATAATAATAAGGAAAGTGACTTATAACATAAATGTACACGTTACACGAAAAAACAGTAAAAAGCAAGTTCAAACCTTCCCTAGTGAGTATTTTTGCATAGTTTTGAGCAAAATATGGAAACTACATATTTATGTAGTTTCAAACTTGACAGAATGCCGCCCCCTAGAATGTGTCGCCCTCAGCAGCTGCCCAGGTTGCCCGGGACCTAATACGGACCTGCGTCCATATGCGCATACGTGTAATGGATCAAATCAAAGTTGGGAAGAAACCATATCAAAATATTACGGTCATTTGAGTTTCAAGCCCAAATTTGTATTTTTATAGAACGAACTTTTATGGTCAATTAGGTCTAAAAGTATTACTGTCAAGATCAGTAAAAGTAAAGTGTGCACCTATCAATTTACTTAATGCGAAAAAATATGAAACATATTATATGGTTATATTTTAGATAGGTAAGTACTACCTATTAGTTATGCTTGAGTTATTATTTTCCACACGTTATTGAGTGGTAGATACTTTAAGTATTGCCCTGGTAAAAGAACACCATTCAGAATCAAAACGTTGCTCGAAAAAGCTTCATGTTGTTATATTTTAGATAGGTAAGTATCACCTATTAGTTATGCTTGAGTTATTATTTGCGGCACATTCCAGAGTGGTAGATACCCCAAGTATCGTCGTGGTGAAAGACAATCATTCAGAATTGAAAGGTTGCTTTACAAAATTTTAATGACCAGGTACTTCCTAACCTTGATCTTTCTTGTCTCCTTTCCTTCCATACTACATTCAATCTCACAACATACTCCAATTGGGGATGCCTTAGTCCGCCTGTCTTCAGTTGGTGTGAGCTGTTGAGATTGTTCTGCGATATTCACTATACAAATATACATATAAAATATCATTATAGGCGTAAAATTCTTCAGAGCTTATGGAGTGAAAAATTGAAACACGAAATAAAAAAGTTTTTCGATTACGAATTGTCATCATATTTCTGTTGAACCCCTCTTAAAGCCAATACGACAATAAACATACGACTTCTTTGGGGTTGAAATCTACAAAAAATATAAAAACAATTTTCCAGCAAGCTACTTATAAAAATATGTTCATTTTTGTGATAGTGATTACAGAATATTCTTGTCATAGTTAAGTCTCGCATTTCTAATTCGATGTATTGTTTCATATCAACTTATTTAGTTGAACATTCACTGCCGTAGACTAAGAAATAATGAATTGCTGTTCCTCAATCATCACTCTACTAATTATGGGTATCATTCTCCACCGTCCAGATTGTCGAGACTTGTTAACTCAAGCCATAGCCTTGAAATTTTGGTACCAGTCTAAATGATTTTAATCAATATTTTCAACACTACCAAAACCATTGACTTGAATGTTCTTTGAAATATATATATTTTTGTCATTGCTTCATTAAAATATTATGTATGTGCTGTTCTTTCTCTGGTGCTCTTTTTTCCCATTTCGTGTTGTGTGGTTTTTGTAATTGGAAAATGGTCCGTTAGTTTTTAAATAAATATATATGTACATTGTACAAGACCTCAACTACTCTGAGGGAATCAAATTTTAGTTATTTATGTTTTAAAATAATTAAGCCAGGCTGAGATAGATTTCCATTGTTAAGTTCTCCGATATATTTGTGAGCTACCGTTGTTATTATTTGATTAGCTGAAATAGTTGAAGCCTTTTGAACAGGGTTTCAATGATGCATGACGGGGTCTAAATATGGAGAAACAGAAATTGTCCTCCCAACGGACGCTGGCTTTGCGAAAAATATGTTTTATTATTCATTAAATTCAATCACTATTGATACAGCAAGTATTGTTGACTGTTTGTTTATGACCACTTTATGATATCCTCGCTGGAAAAGCAAAAAGGCTTAAGTGACACTTTGGTCAAAAATGAATTCAATGTGAGATTTTTTTCTGCATCAAATGCTCTGACTCTCGTTTGATTCTGAAGACTGTTGTGGCCCTTCAGCCATCTAAAATATATTTAACATTTAGGAGAAGGCTTGACTCAAAAGACGCAAGTTTGGGACTTTTAAGCTTTTCGTCGCTTTAGGTAACTTAGTGAAGGCATTGAGTTACCTGAATTAACTTTATGTTTTAAATTAAACCAGGCACTGAAAACTTGTGAATTTTATTGTAGAACAAAAACAAAAACTTTTAAATACTCTGATGTAAAGTTTGTAAAATGGCGCTTCAGCCCTTTTGCCTTTCCAACGACGATATGGCGACTGAATTTTCTTTCCTCAACGAAAAAGAAATTAATTGATTGAAATACAAAAGAATTTAACAACTTTGCTCAAATATGTCAAGAATCATTTATTTCGTACGCCTATCGTATTAGTGACTTTACGAACAAAATGTTTAGTTGAATTGAAAATTTGTATAAATTTGTAACGCATAATGTCATAATAAATATATGATGATAATTAGAGATTTCAGAAGCTCATTGTAATGAAATGTCTGTAATCACAAATATAAGCTTCCAGACAATTTTACGAAATTAAATAACAAAATAAATTTCTATCACATTTTCGTGAGTGATATAAAAGTCGATTCAAAGAATTGAGATACTTCAGAGAGGAAAGAAGCTTAAGAAATAATTCCTAGAAAAACGAATTTATTCTTTCCTATCACGATTAAGTCTTTAACAGGGGTTGATAATTGAAAAAATGGAGCAGGTCTTTCTCCCCTATTCGCTATTGTAAGACTAACAATTGTTGAGGAGGAGATAAAAAAAAAAGGTTGAGATCTACCTAGTTATTCGGAAATAATAACTTTTTAATTTAAAACATTTCGATAACTAATTCGATTTTTATTGGTGGTCCCTAACCACTCCGTTTTATAGAAAAACTTTCACTTCTTAACGAATTGTAAATATGAGTACTGCATTTGAATTTACTCACGTCGAGGTTTGAATCTATAACTTCTGGATTTAGAACCAAAAAATCATTACTTTACAAATAGTCGACCATCTTTTTTCGTTTTAGGAGGAATCTATTTGGAATTTATATGAGGAGGAATCGCATTTTTTTGTTCATCCACGATTATGGTTTACATCAGAGGTTCCCAAACTTTTTTGTCCCGTAGACCACTTGTCGATTTTTTTTGTTTTGTATAGACCCCCTGCTTTCCTAATATTGATTTTTTTTAGCGTTGGGAAAAACTTCAAAGTTTTCTGAACGCTTCAGGAACTGCTAGTTCTTTGAAATTAACCCTTCGCGGTGAACACTTCAATTGTAGTCGAACTCGTCGAAAAATAATACTAGTCGGCAGAGATCCCAAATCGAAAAGTGCTAGCAAATCAGCAAAAATTTCTCTCCGAAAAAAAACACTTATCGGTAGAGATTTGAAATCGAAAAGTACTAGCAAATCGGCAAAATATCTTCCACAAAAATTATTATTATGAATATAATTAGAGAATTAAAGTCCATTATAAGATAGTATTACGTAAGTACCTACATAGGTACTATCTGTGAGGTAGATTATTACATTTGCGGGAAGCCAACATTTTGGTGACGGCCTGCCTAAATGGAATCCACTCCCGTGGACCCCCATTTACGTCTCATGCACCCCCAATTTTTTTTTTTCATTAACCTGGACCCCTTGCAGGTCGGAATCGACTCCTGGGGGTCGATATAGACCACTTTGGGAATGACTGGTTTACATCATTCTTGGGAGTACAATAAAATAACTTTGTATTGTGTTATATTAATAAAAGGTACCACTGAGTTCTTCATGAAACACACATGAAATTAATTGCTTACAAGCCTGTGCGGTTTTTTTACTTTTTACTCCAAAAAATTGTTTTTAATGCTTGAAAATCTATTGGTTTAGTACCATAATTTTCTAATACAAATGATAATTTACCACAAAAACCCCGATAAAACTTTTGATTTTCGTTAAACCAAATAATTCAAAAGGGGGGAGTTTTTTTGTGGTGCGCAAGATTAAATCATTCGATTGGAAAACAAGGAAAAACATGCGTATTTAGAAGCAAAGTCTTGATATATTCATCCATGCCTAATCTGGTAACCGCCAAAGTCAAATAAATTTAATTCCGAGGCAGAATTAATTATAAGTCTAATAAACTCAACGATAAACCTGAATTAATCGGCTATGAACGGGATGAACGCTTAAAATGATCGAAAGAAATCATTTGACGGAAAGTCGTTTATTGATTTATTTTGTGAATATTTTTGGTTGAGTTTTCTACTATGAATTAGAAAGTGGACTACAAATTTTACCAATTAATTTGGAGCGGAAAATCTGTTTGTTTGAAGGAAAAAAAAACTCACGAACGGTCTCACGAGCTCTGGCGTTATGAAACGTAGACATATATTTTCTGTGTGGAATTTTTCCGTCACGTTTCTTCAGCCGAAAATGTATTCCATTATGAGCTATGGAGCTTTTATGGAGGAATAATGAATGAAACTGAACTACTTGCTTCGTATGTTTCTTTTTATTAGTGATACAAAGTGTATTGAATAGTAAATTATACTTACGAAAATCGAATCTTTTCCACCTAAGAGAAAATACTGAAAATTAAAATCAAATGTTAATAAAATATTTATTATTGTTTTCTGTTAGTTTTTTTTATGGATTCCATTTTTCATTTTATTATCACACGTATTTCAAGTTCGTCCTTTTGTAGAAAAAATACAACCATTTGCACTATTTGAGGTAAATTACACGACCGTTTTATTTACCTTCTGTACTCCTTTTTGCGAAAAATTATTGTAGTGGCATATACTAGACAGGTTGCTTGTCTTTTTAAAGTCCTTACTTGCTTATGGTTTTCTTAAATATTTTAAAGCTGGAATTTATTTTGAAATCTTTATTACATGCTCAGTGATACAAATTGAACTGTATTTGTTTTTGATCGTACATTAAGAGATAATTTATTATCTTTCAATAAAAATAAATACCCTTAAGTAAAATTATTACCGGATTGTGGAAATTTAAACGATTGAGAAAGGCATGATTGAATTTTTTGTTATCTTGAAAGACGCAGTAAACTATTGTTTTCGAAATAACGATTCCGAGAATACCATCAACAACAACATATTTCAATATACTTAAATATTATCTACCTTTATGTAGGCAGGTAGGTATTTTTAAAAATTATCTTTTGACATAAATAATGGATTTTGTAAAGGTCAGATATTTTCATTCTTCTCATAAGAGAGGGAATATAAACGAAATTGTTAATAAGGGAGACTGGATATCTTGGAAGAAACTCTGTTTTTTACCGTCGCGCTTTTTACAAAGGTGTCAGCATTGATGATGGATGGAACGTCCAATATCGCATGTGGTGGGATGAGATTGATAGTCGCATCAGCGATTTTTTAATTCTTAAGCTGGAAGAAACGTATTTGCTGCTGAAACAAAATTACGCGCAAGATTTTGGGTCACTTGCCAATAAATTTATGTTCGTAGTCACCGTACACAAAAATATGAAATACAAAAATCAAGTAACATTTAAACTAATGCTCAGTAAAGTTTTAAAAGAGGATACATTCATATTTGTATAAGCTTACATATCAATGAAATTAAATTATTGATCGTGAGATTTAAAAAAAAATCTTATAAATGTGACGCCTGTCTTCTTTGTGTATGTATAAAGAAGAGTAATATAAATTTTAAGAATCTCGAGACAAAGAAAACTTATTTGAATGCCGAAGTTCACATCACGACAAAGCTTATTTTTAAATTGAATTTAATTTTAGTATATTAAATGAAATGTAGGCCACCTTTTGATTGCTACATAGTTTGTGAGCATAGTATAAAAACATTTAAAAAAAAAAAATAATGTTTCATAAAAATATTTCGTTATTTATTTTTTATGTGACATCGCTATTGTGATGTAAAAATATACAGGAGAAGAAAAGCGGCAGATTTTAGTGGAATTTATTTTGGGGTTCAGGTTATTTAATAAATCTGAAGCCATTTCTAGATAAATTTCAATTAAAAATTATGTTTTTTTGTAGAAAAATCATAATAGAAGCAATTCGAAGCGTTTTTTTTTTATATTCTTATTTTTTTTATTCACCAGATCGGGTATAGCTTTACATGGATAAATTTACAGATGGCTAGAAGTGGAACTATTTTGATGTTTTTTATTATTCGTCGGCTGTCAAAATATTTTCTATTGAGTTTCTTGAAGCTTGAGTGTTTTTTTTATATAAAGTGATTCACATGGTAAAACCTGCGAAAAGCGATACACAAACATTATTCATGAAGTTTGAGATTCTATGAAAGGTGTAGATAATTCCAGAATTTGGACGAGCTGCCGCTGGTTTAACCTTTCCTTCCCGGTGCTGTCAATTGAGTTGACATCGTCTATAATTATTAAATATATTTTTAATGAAAATAGAATAATAACTTTATATAAGACTACAGATTTTATTTTAATTTGTACGACCTTCTCAGTTGATGTTTTTCCTCTTTTATTTCATACTATATGTCTCTTTTTTATTCCTTTGTTATAATTTAAATGTTAATCTCTCGTTTTTTCACAGTTATTTTATTTCATATTGTGTTCTCTCTCTGTATGTATATATAACCGCACACTTCGTATTTTTTTGTTTAGTTTCATTTTTTACCATGATGATGCTTAGGCTAAGCGAAACCGGTCCGTCATAATTTTTTTAGGAAAATTACATGTTGTCTTACCCATTTTTTTTTTCATTAAATATGTTGAACGACAAAGTGTTTGCTTTCTTCAAAAAAATAATATATATCTACTCGTAAATATATCGCTGTGCTATTTCAATAATATAACAGCCCAAAAAATTTTTTTTTTTACTCATGGGTCTTTTAATTCCTTAAGTTATAAGGAATTAGTAAACACCAATTAGTCAAAAAAAAAAATTTTTTACTACATTATTGAACTAGCACAGCAATATGATCTGTTAATATGCTAAATACAAATATTCTTCCATTATACATTTATGTAATAAATAAAATAATTACAAAACATAAGTATTTATCAAACGTGACAAAAAATATTTTTTGTCGACAAATCGGAAACAATGACAATACACGTGAATGTGTACGTACGTTAACAACTCGCGGAGTTGTGCGGAAACAAACGTACGGACGGAACGGGAAGGGTGCTGGGTTTCGCTCGCTGTACCGGCGGAACCTTCGTTCATTAGAAGATGATCAAATACCGGCAGATACGAACGACCGATGTGTTTAATACGTGACAAACCTTTTCCTTTTATTTTAGCACTTTGACACACGAATTTATTTATATATTTAATACTTAAACATGGATCTACTGTTATTATATTGATTAATATGATTATAAATGTAAGCTACTCAGATTTATCTGATGTAGAGTCACAAAAATGTAAGTGTTAACTAAATTTACAGCATCGGATCGTGGAATAAAGCACAAAAGAAAGGTTAAGTGTTATTGTGAGAGTTGCTAAAATAAATTCCCGCTTAAAATAGATTTATGCATTATAATACAAATTAAAATTACTCTCCAGACTCTCTCAGTAAAAAAAATCGCCGTATTACAACGAGAGACACGATAACGTGATTTTGCAACATGACAATGCTCGATCCCATATTGCGAAAGTGGTCGAGACATACTTGGAAACCTTGAAATGGGAAGTCCTACCCCACCCACCGTAATTTCCAGACATTACTTCCTCTGACTATCTCTTGATTCGATCGATGACACCACGACCTGGCTGACCAGCGCTTTCGGTCTTGTGAGGAGTAAAGAGTAAAATCGATTCGTGGATCGCTTCAAAAGCTGAACGATGATAATTTTCAACGTGGGATCCGTACGTTGCCCGAAAGATGGAAGACATAATTGGCCAGTGATGGACAATATTTTGAATCATAATGTATATCCAGTTTTAAAAAAAAAACGGTGTAAGCAAAGTTGTACATCTAATATATTTATATATATATGTATATATAAATAGGGAAAAAATATAGTTCCAAATATTAATCCTCTGTCATATTTAAATATTTTTATAACACCCACACCCTTTAAAATAACTCATGTATGTTCCCTTTATTTACGTTTCATGTACATATTTATTTGGTGTACTATAATATTTTACACATGTATATTTCGTTTGTTCTATACGTTTATTCTAAGAGCACACTGTGCAAATATATTATACCTGCTTGATGATAAATCTGTGTGCGCAAGAAATAACCGAATGAGTCAATAAACGCAGATGTTCAAGAGAACCAAAACAAAATTTAGAAATTTTGTTTTTTGTATGTAATCATGTAATGGTCACATGTCCTTTTTCAAAAAAATATTAGAACTTTTTTTTTATTATCTGACTCATCTCATTTTTTCTACCTTGATATATATCTAAAGAACAATTCTGCATACTTAAATCAAAACTTGATTTTTTTACCTTATCTCGTTTCTCCTTTCACACACAGAAATGTATTTTGATATTATTGTGTTTTACTAATGATTTGTTTTTTCTCTTTTTGTTCTAGGTAAGTCACCGTTGATTCGCCTCAATTAAAGTCGTAAGAACCAAAATTAATCATTTTATTTCTTAAATAAAAATAAACTACAATAAAACCCTTTAAATAATATAATACAAACACAACGGAATATATATAAGTACTTTTAATTGACTGAGGAAATTTTTATGAATTCAAAATTTCTTTTCGTGAATTTAATCTTGCACAATATTTGGTTCCTAAACAATTACTTGTGCTATAAAAAAAATTCTTTGCAAAGTTAAGAATCAACCTGCAGCATTTGTGAATAAGATACGAAAATTCCTTTTACTAAGCGGCCCGTTCGCAAAGCCAAATATTATTTTATTTCATCTACCTATAATAAGATATTTCATAGCGTTTCCGACCTGCAAAATAATTCCAACTTTATTTCAGCCCCTAGGGGACCTACCCAAGCAGTTATTTTGGTTGAACATTGACAAAAAATAAAAAGATTGAATCTAGATGTAAAAGTTTTTTTTTTAATGACGTCAGCTCACACTTATCAGAATAATTATTCACAATTAGTGCGAGTTATTTCAAACTTTCGTCACTTTTAACATCTGCACATTTCAATTATAAACGCCATTTTGTTTATTTTCCTGAAACAGACCTACAATCGGGGTTTAACGGGGACCGTTTAAATGATAAATAAAACAAAATGGCGCCAATCATTGAATTGTTCTCAAAAGTGACAAAGTTTAAAACAACCCTCACCAAGTGTTGAATTAAGATATCAGTAGGTGCAACTTGACGGCTTTCGTGGTCGAGTGGTTAAGATCCAGTTGGTTAAGGGTTCAAATCCCGGCGAGCGTAAATATATTTTATGAATTAATTTGTGTTATTTTCATATTTAAATATTGAGCATATTTGCGGGAAGTTTCAGAGTGAAAAGTACTCTCAGTATTGTGATGGTGAAAGATCACCATTCAGAATCTAAAAGTTGTTTGAAATGGCTTAAGCCATGTTTGGTAACCAGATTTGAATATCTAGGTACTTCACTTTCGCATCTCCTTCTTCTCCTCACTACTTTTAGCCTCATAAAATAGCCCAATCCGGGATGCAATAGTCTGACTGGCTCCAGACGTTTGAGAGCAGTTGGGACTCACGTGCCGTATGTGTTTTTTTCGTAAAATTTATTTAAATTGTAGAGCCTATCTAATGCACTATGAATCATTGGTCGGAACCATTCCCTTGCCTACACCAAAACAAAACTTTGACCGTAAATAAAATAATATTTTCGTTAACTTTATAGGGTTTATTATTTCATTAAGTCAATGATGAAAAAAACAAAGAGAAGGTTTCACCTCAATCTTGATAGAAACTGCACCCAATTTCAGGAAAATTAATTTTAGTTTTTTTTTAAGCAACAAACATTATTATGAAAAGAAAATACGAAAAGATCACAAACTGTATTATTTAAACAGAAAGATTTTTTTTTCTCTCGGTTAGTGAGTATAAGTATAGTTTACTTTTGGGATATTGAAGCCTGTTGTTCTTTTGCATCCCCATTGTGCCCTGTAAGGCTTTTCGAAACATCGATTTAAAAAAAATGCTACAGAAAAAATATTGCTCAATATCATTTCAGAAGTATCTATTTATTTTTCAGACATTTATTAATTACATTTTCTACCTAAGAATAAAACCAACAGAAAAAAAGCTTATTTTATAAAGGTATGTAATGCGCTGCCGGAAACCATCCAAATTATGCCAATCAATAAATTAAAAACAGCCTGTGTGAACCATTTAAAATACGTTAGTAACACAAAGTAGTGCATAAGTTATAATAAAGTCAAAAAAAAAAAGAGTTAATTAAATATTTTAAAAGCTTTGATGAACAAGTAACTAATACAGAATAAATAAAACAAAAACAGAAAGTTTTTCACAACAAGCTTTTTTTAAGATAAAAAAACACATCTAATTATGATCGTTTTTGAGCTATCACAACTTTTCAAAATCAATAGCAAAGTAATCGATCAGAACACTTTCATTTCTAGTTATAAAAAATGTGATGTTGTTTAGTAAAATACGGCTTATAAATTATTTCTATTCGAGCATACAAGCTTTTCAACATAGTGAAAAATAGAACAGTAAAAGGCTTTGGGATATGTTTTTTTTAGAAAACGACGCTATAAAATTCATCAGATTGTATTAAATTAATAATTATATTTCTGTTTTTCTACGTGGTCCTTCACAGAATTGTGGTATTTGCTTTACAAAACCCAACAGTAGAACGTAAGCCCAATGGCATTAAGCTGAAATATAACGAGAAAATTATGATTAACTTAGAATTTTAGACACTTAATTTGTACCCCGCTAGCACGCCTTATAGAACCCGTGGTTTTGGATAAGTTACGTCAAGATAATAATTCTGGGTAGGCTCTGAAAAGGTAAGGTTCTTAATGAAATATTGGAATTCAGTAAATCACCAAATAGTGTAATCATTTTCCTCGTAAAATTAATTTATTCTACATTATTTTACGTTCTTTGTTGAGCTATGTCAGGAGAAGTGGGGGAGGAAAAATGGGTGTTTTACTTTCATTTTCACGTAATCTGACAAAAACAGATAAAATTTTATTTTATATTTTCGTAGAAAGCAACCACTCTGTGATTTGACATGTTTAATGAAAATAACGTTATAAATTTTTACAAGACCACAGATTTTATATCAATTTTTAAGACCGACCAGCTTGGCTTAGTTTTAGCATCATCAGGGTAGAAAATTAAACTTAACAAAAAATACAAGTGTGCGGTTATATATACACACAAAGAAAGAACACAATATAAAACAAAGTAACAAAACAATGAGAAAATAAAAGAACAACATTTTAATTATAACAAAGGAACAGAGAGAAAGAGACAGATAATATGAAAAGAAATAGGCAACACGCCAACTGAAAAGGTGATTAAAAAATAATGAGAAATTTTTGAGCTTACAGAAAACATACCTACTATTGGACGACTGAATTTAATTTTTTAGATTTACGTTACCTACCTCTTTGGTTTGTAAGTTTATTGTTACCTCTTCTGAGATCAAAAATAATCAATTAATTTTAAAGTGATATTATTTGAATCGGATAATAATCTCTTTGAATGCATTTTATACTTAAGTCAAACTGGTTGTATGTTGATTAGGAATGAAAAAGCTTTTTTGACTAAAGATTTAATAAATTACCAACTGTGCTTAAGCTCACTCAAAGCTACGAAAACACAAGTAATAAATGTATCACGTGATAAGATTTGAGTCAAAGCTGAAAATGTTAATATTGGACCATTTCTAAAATTTTTGTAGCAGTATGTAGTTTTTCCATCGGTATGTTGTTGCAGCACATAAATTTACACTGCAAATTAAAACAATTAACTTATCGCAGCGACCACCCACCGGATCAGACATAAACTTAACGATTTTAAATACAATCGACTATGTTATCGGAAAATAACAAATGGTGTATTAAAGCTGGCCTCGCCGAAGTAATTTACTAACGTGATAGCAGTTCAAAATATCTATACAACTAAATAAAATGTAAAAATGATTTTCTAGTAGTAGAAAATGTAAAATATTCAAATTGTATCATTATTCTTTAATCACATTATCAGCTAACGTTTTTTCTCTTTTTATTCATATTATCTGTCTCTTTCTCTCTGTTCCTTTGTTATAGTTTAAATTATTTTCTCATTTTCCTGTTATTATATATTTTGTCTTTCCTCTGTGTGTTTACTTAAGCGTACAATTTATATATTTATTTAGTTTAATTTTGTACCCTGATGATGCTTAGGCTAAGCGAAACGGGTCGGTCATAAAAATTAAAATAATATCCGTGGTCTTATACAAAGTTGTTTTTCTCATTTATTCAGAATAAAAAAAATTAAGTAAATAGATTTGAAAAAATAAAAAGTTAAGAACGAGTAAGAACGTGGACAATAAATATTTCTGTAGCTTTTCGATTGACCTTTAGCAACATACTCTATTTTTTTATACCCTACACCTTCCTCCAATGTAAGGTGCCAAGGACCCACATAATTTAGACAAGAAACAAAACCCGCAATGTTATGAAGGACTTAAAATAATCTTCTTGTAACCTGAAACATCCTTCAACTAATTAAACTGTCGTTTTTAATATTGTGATCTGATACTTAGTTTGTTTTTTTATTGAAGAACCTATTTTCTATTAGTTTTTTAAATTTGATAATCGATCTATTACTTCAAAAAACGATTCCAATACATAATTCTGTTAATACTCTTGTACTACAGGAATAGTTTTCAAGGTTTCGGAAATAAGTGTGATAGTTTTGAAAAGCGTTTTCAAAGTAAATTCTTTTGGGAAAATTTAACCAGTTTTGTTGAAAACTAGATTTCTTTTGCAGTTCCAAGTTTCAAAGTGCTTTAATTTGAAAACCATATTTCTATTTTTTTAAACAAGTTTAACTCTTTTTTTATATAGTGGATATGTTATATTTTAATGTAACATCATTTTATAGCAGCTTTGTTAAATTATAACATATTTTTGAAGATTTTTTTTAATCGAGATATTTACGAAAAGAATGCAGTATTTTCAAAAATATAGATAATCCCTTTGAGTAAATACATGTGTATATTTATATATATATTTAAATTATAAAAGATTGCCCTAAGGGTCAGCATCCAAATATACACACTTTTTGGTTTTCTAGTACAAGCAAAACTGCATATTTTTAATCTGTCAATTCTATACGTGTTATCAGGAATGTCGCCAGTAAATTCAATTTTTGAACAGTGATCTTTTGAATTCTTTATGAAATGCATACTGAAATTTTAGGTTAAACGTTCAAAAATGACTTTACTGGTTTTAAAACTTTACCTTTTGCTGATATTTTAGTATGTTTTTTTCATAGAATTTAAAAGACCACAGTTAACAAAATGTATTCACTGGAAACTTCGGGCAATTTTCTAACTACGCATAGATAATATGCATTTAAATCATTTATCGTATTGCTTATATTATAATTCTACAAATTAACGTTTAGCGTCATTCTTGGGTGCTAGCTTTTAATGTCACGTTCCAAAATCTTTCCTCACATTTCAACCCAAGGCTATATTTTTTTGAGAATGACAATAATTTTTTAAAAATGGATCAATTTAGTCAGGTACCTCGGACAAAATAAATAATTATTCCCTCAACTTGCCTAAATTTCCCGTCATGGTAGGATTTTTTCTTCTGTGAACATAATCCAATACGTTGCTTTCAAATATATATATTTTTAATAAGCCTTTATCAGTTTATTTACAGGACAAAAGTTGAAAAGTAGTTTAGTATACCCTCTATCATTCTGTTTACTGTTTCAGTAAAAAAAAACTTTGTAAATGTGTATTTTTTATGTAGATAAAACGAAAGAGTTTTAGTAGGAGAAAACAATACGTATCTAGTCGCTAATCAAAACGAAACATTTTTTTAGAAACTTTATCTTGATTTTTTCCTTCGTTACTCTTTTTGGTTTGTCGAATGTTGCTATTTTGTAAAGGCCAATTAAACTTTGAATACAGATTTACGATAGCTGAGTTTGACAAAAACGCGAAAAGAAACAGCCAGTATTTTTCAAAAGCACAGTAAAGAATTTCACTTTTTTAGTCCACGGAAATGATTCGAATAAATCACTGTCAAATATTATTAGAGGGACAGCCATCATTAAAAAGTTGAGATGGGAATCTGTTTCCCGAACCGAAATTCCGAATACCTACCTTGATGCGGTGGGGACCATCGCCTAAATAATTTCTTTTCAGGCTACCAACGACTGGAAAAATGAACCTTATTTTTTTCATTAATACCAATTATTTTCGATTTTTTATTGCCATACGAAAATTTTCGCAAAAAAAAATTACATAAAAATACTGCGGGTAATAATAAATATTTTAAGGCAATAGGTGTTAAACTGTGTGCATTCGATTTAAAACTCCGTATTTTCTGGATTTAAAACGTCCGATAGTTTTCAAAATTTGGATGTTTATGACGGTAGGACGTGTCATGTATTTTATTCACTAACCACAATTCAAAATGGATCTAGACGTTTATCTCAGGTTATTGATATATTATTTGTTAAGTTCATTTATTGTATTCACATATTGAGCTGAGCAAACGCGAAATTAATCAAAAATGTCAACGGATCGATTTGACAAACACTTTGTTGTACTTCAGTAAACAAACCTTAATTCTACGTGATATTTAGAGATTGCAAATATGTTTCTGTTCTATTATATTGCTTGCCATACAAATTTAGAATAGAGAAGATAATATAATATAATAGATTCAATATAAATAAATATATTTAAACGGATGTCTATATTTATTTTTCAAAAAATGTGAAGGGATAGTGCAATTAAATGCAATTTTTTTTGTGCGAGATAATGAATAGTTATTTAAAAAAATAAACAGAATAACTGGTAGGATAGAAAAAATACTTTTTTTACTTAAATATCCTATTTATTTCATTTCATTAAAACGTAACAAGTCTTTAATAATGTAAAATATTACCTCAAAGTAAATAAGTAATGTAATGAACAAAAAATGAATATAAACAAAATCCTTCTACAACGCCTCATGATTATTGCACGCATTAAATATGGCTTAAGGTCAATACCCTTAATAAAAAAACCTAGATTTTGTTTAAAATAATTGTATTACTCTGAAGACTTGCATAACAGAGTAAAAACGATCCGGTTTTAAATGAGTAAGTGAGATAAAGTCATAATTATTATAAACAAATGATGCCTGGATGTATTTTAAATATTCTCCTTCCTAAAGATTACATTTTGACATATTTTTTAGGCTTAGGTTTTTTAAAGCCAGAAAGTATTTAGTATGCAAACATATTTTGATTTAAAATATTATATAAATGCTAGCAAGCATGAAGTTGTAAAGAAAATTTTAGATGCCAAAGTACTTTTGTACCTTCTTTCGTATAAAGGGGAAATTATAATTGGAAATGTGAATTTTCTTCCAAGTTACAAAGTAACTTTCTCAATGAGAGTTTCCTTGGGAAATTTCATGTGATAGGAATCGATGCGAGACGTTTAAATTAGCCAGAAACCATTTAGCTCCCTAAAATTTAGGTCAAACATATGATCACTAGTTTTCTTCGTAATTTTTTTTTGTTAGTGACTTTTTGTCTAAGAAACTTTACTAATAAATTTAATTAAATAAGTTGCTAAAATTATGTATGTGTTAGTATGACTAGCCGTTTATATTTGAGTTCTGATGCCAATCCTTACGTCCTTATGTAAGGGGTGTAGCAAGGAACTTTTTTTTGATAGTTAATTCCCCACAAGAGTCCCAACTGCTCCTAACCGTCTAGAGCCAGTGAGACTATGCCATCCGGAATTGGGGTATGTTGTGAGGTTGTAGATAGTGGGAATGATAAATAGATGGGAAAAAGGAAGGTTGGGAAGTACCTGGCTATTTAGATCTGGCCACCAAACACGGCCAAAGCCATTTCAAGCAACTTTTCTGAATGTTGGTAGGGCTAGGGCAAAACCATTAGTATCTACCACTCTGGAACGTGCTGCAAATATACTTTGTATTATTTTATATGAATCATGACACATGGGTTTGAACCCGCAACCTCTGGATTCGCAGTCGAGCGTCTTACCGGTACTGAGTGTTGTCAAAGTGAGATTTTAAAAACGTTTGTATGGTTAACCCATGGACGTATTTTAAAAATATGACTCAGTATAATGTACCTCCGTACCCAAAGTCATTTGTAAAAACAATTACGCCACAACCCTCAAGCCTTAACACTTTTACTTTACATTTTTTTGACCAATTATCCCACGGTGGAAAATTAACTTAAAAAACAATTTTTACTCAAGTGAAATTCTTTTTAGAAAACAAAAATATATATTTGGAATGTGCAGCGCTACTTTACCACTAAAGTTATAAATGCTTAAACTTGGACTAACTATTCACAAACAAACCAATAAAATGCACCCCTAAAGCGAACATTCCCAAACGATTTCTTTATGAAACCAAGTTTGGTGCTAAAATTTAAGTATTCATGATAAATTAAAGGCATTGTATAAGTTAAAAAAACTGTACCTACAAGTTAATACTGTTTATTGATTTGTTTCTAATGTTGCTAGTTACTGTATTCCATTTTTAGTACGATACCGCGCAATTTCATTCGATTTTTATACGATTTCCAATCGAGGTATGTCATCAGTAAGAAGTTTTGAGGTTAGTAAATGGGAAGTTGGAAGGTTAGTGATATAAATAAGGTTTATGGTGAATATCGCACAAGAGTCTCAACTGCTCTCAACCGTCTAGAGCTAGTGAAACTATAGCATCTCCAATTGGGATACGTTTTGAGGCTGAAGGTAGTGGAGTAGAAAAGGAGATGGGGAGAGATGTAGTAGAGGAAGGTTGGGAAGTACCTGCATATTCAGATCTGGCCACCAAACACGGCTAAAGCCACTTCAAGCAACTTTTCAATTCTGCTTGCTGGTCTTTCACCAGGGCGATACTTAGAGAACTGAAATGTTTTATGACACAATTTGATTAAATAAAAGTTATTTGCGCACGCTGGATTTAAGCCCACGACTCCTGGATTCATAGTCGAGCGTCTTACCACTCGACCGCAGAAGCCGTCAGAGTCTTATTTAAATTCTGTAAACGAGTAGCTATATTTTCGAGCGTAGTATTTTCTCCCTTGTAATCCCTTACAGGTATGGTAGCAACTCCTTCCAGTAAGCAAACGGATTTTAGCTTTTCTGTAGACCTGTAGCTAAAATTTTCAAAACGTGTTTCCTGCGATAGCAGTATCTGCTTAATAATAATAATAATAATAATAATATTTGGATAATTTGTATAGCGCCGTTTTTGTGAAAAATCACCTCAAGGGCGCTGTACAAATCTTAATTTCTACTTAATATTAATTCTTAGTTTATATAAATATACAGCAACATACTTACCTGGTAGGTCACTTCTGGCAGGACACAATCACCATATTATAATAACCTAAAATTTAGAATTACTTAAATTTTTATTTTTATTTTTTATTTTATTTTTTATTTTTTTTCATTTTTAGGGCATGAAGGCAAATTTAAGATAAAGTATATCGGAGGTATTTTTAACTTTTCGTAGTGAAGAACAGATAATGGTGATAATCTTCTAATGAATTTAAGGAATGAGAGTCTGAAAAGTTTTCTTGGTTCTATTGGGCTTGTTACATCTTGATTATGGATATGATTTTCTGAAAAAATGAGTTTTGAGTTTGGCTCTGAACTCTGCCGAGTCTTTTATTACTCTCAGATCATGTGGTAGTCCATTCCAGGTTTTAGGACCTGACACTCCGAAGGCGCGCTCTCCAAACTTAGTGTCTGGTGTGCGCTTTGGTTCTTTCAACCTTCCGATAGCCGATGACATTGCTGATCTAAGAGTTGACTGTCGCGAATTGGAATCTTCAGGAATACACAATTCCGATAAATAAGCCGGAGCCATTCCGTTAATTGATTTGAAAACCATCCAGCAAAGCTTAAACTGGATTCTTTCGGGACATGCCAGTGAAGATTTTTGAGGTGCTCTGAGATATGGGAATATTTTGATACGCCGGTGATAAGTCTTGCCGCGGCGTTGAAGACTAGTTGTAGTTTGTTAATTTGATATTTAGGAAGACTAGCGTATATTCCGTTGCAGTAATCTAAACGCGAAACGACGTACGAGTTTACAAGTAATTTGGTTGCCTCTGTTGGCAGGTTTCTTCGCACTGATTTTATTTGTCTTAGTTGAAAGAACCCTGTGCTCACAGTCTTGTTAATTTGGGATTTAAGGGAGAAATCAGCATCCAAATTGATGCTGATTTCTCCCTTAAATCCCAAATTAACAAGACTGTGAGCACAGGGTTCTTTCAACCAAGACAAATAAAATCAGTGCGAAGAAACCTGCCAACAGAGGCAAACAAATTACTTGTAAACTCGTGATGATAAACTAATGTTCCTATTCACTCCCTCAGTGAGTTTATATCCCACTTAAATAAGCTCATTTGAGGTTAGGACGTTCTATGAACTTAAAAATTTCTCAAACCGCTTTCATATGGAATATCAATACATTAAATAAATTTTAAAGGCATGGTAGACTATCTTAAAATCGTAGGTACGGGAATTCCAATTAATACATATTTCCGTAGAAAGCAATCACTTTGTGATTTGACATATTTAAAAAAATTTTAAAAAATAACTTGGCATAACACCGCGGATATTATTTTAGTTTTTATGACGGACTGGTTTTGCTTAGCATCAGAGTTCAAAATTAAGCTAAACAAACAAAAAATGGTTAAATATACTCATACATACAGAGGGAGAACACAAAATGAAATAAAATAAGATAATATTAAGAAAACAATAGAATAACATTTAAGCTATAACAAAGGAATGTATGTACGAGTATATGTAACCACACACTTTGTATTTTTTTATTAGTTTAATTTTGTGCCCTGATGATGCTTAGGCTAAGTAAAATCTTAAAAAGTTATTATTTCATTTCCATTAACAAATATTTCTTTAATGCATTTCAGGAGCTCTTAAAATATGGTAACTATGATAAAGATTTCAGCTTAGCGGTCTCTCAGTTAGATCGGTGAAAACGTCTTTTATGTTTTGAACAACTCAAAAACCTCGTCTAAGCATATTCACTTAAGCGTTTGAAGTTCATCTTTCAACGTTGTGTTTACTACGCCTTCCTGTTTTACCGAGAATAACGCAGAAAGGCAAGTTGGTCGTAGAGAAATTTAATTTAAACTTTATCATTGAATATCCCTGAAGACTCAAGTTGTTTTGTAAACCTTAATTTCTTGACTAAGTAAATAACATTGAATAACTCCGTAAGTAATATTAAAGTAAAATCGAAAGCAATATTAAAGCTCCGACCGGTTAAAGCTTTAGCGAAATTAAATATTATTATTATGTCATTTCGTTGATATGATTTTTCAGATAGTGTTTCTACAAGATGTAATCAAAAAAGCATATTGATCATCGTTCTGGGATGATTTTCTACTTAACAGTGGAAACAGATAGTTGCTTAATAGGTGAACTACTGATGGTTAAAAAATATTTACAACATAGCTGTAGATAGGTCTCACAAAAAAAATATTACGTTCTGTATATACGACCCCTGATAAACTTATATTTTATTTTGCCGACCCCAGAATTTGAATTCGCGACCCCCACCTGTCTAGATCCACGAACCACATTGCTCAATCACGAACGTCATTAGAAAAATATTCTGTTTATACGGTTACATAAATAAAACAATGATTTTATATTTTCGTAGTAAACAATCACTTTGTGGTTTGACTTTTTAATGAAACCTTAATAATAAACAAAAAACACTTAGTGTGTGGTTATATAAACTCGTATATACAGAGCGAGAACACAATATAAAATAAAATAAGAGAATAGTAAGAAAACAAAAGAATAAATTTAAATCATAACAAAGGAATAGAGAGAAATATTCATATAAAATAAAATGATAGAGTCAAAACGTCAACTGAGAAGGTGATAAAAGAAAACGAGATTTTTTATGAGTTTACGGGAAATATACCTCATACTGGACTACTGGACAAATTTATGTGATTATTATGAATATGACTATTATTTTTAATGGCTTTCCGTACTTCTAGTGCTTCTAAATTATTTTATCTCTTGCTATAACCATTTTTATGGATAATATTAGCACCGGTGCTTTTATTGAAGGCATGATGTTTTTCAATAAGACGATTGGCAAATTTTGAAAAACCGTGCTTATTAAAACATTTAAGATATTATTTGATTCTTACATAGACATTACGGGTTGTTTTACCAATATGAAATGCAGAACAATTACTACAATCCAATTTTTAAATTCCCGAGTGACTTAATTTGTCATCTTTATCCTTAGAATTGATAAGAAATTCATCTACATAATTATATTTATAAAAGGCTGGTTGTATTTCTGAATAGTTTAATGATTTTGCTATTCTAAAAATCATTACGCTTTAAATGCGTCACATAAAACAACTGAAATATCACCCAAATCATCATCATCATAATAATATCCTGTTATTACTTTGTATCCAATAAAAAAGGAGAAGGTGCTTTTATTCCATAATAATAAAATTATCTCCAGATTCGGTTTCATCGCAGACTTTCGACTTATCTACCATTTTTATGTTCCTCTTATTCTTATTTATTGTTCACGTTATATAGCGCCGTAGAAGGCAGTAAAGCCCCAGTCAAAAGTTTTACAAGCGAATCGAAATAGGTAAATTGTATTTTGATTTATCGCTTTTTAGCGTGACTCAAATTTAAATTCTGATTTCCCTTTTTGAAGTTATTTAATATTTTATACGCTTGTTTCGTGGAGGTAAGTGGCCTGATGAAAGAATTCTCAGTGTATTTTATTGTTTTTATTTCTATTCGGGATATTTTTTTTTTATCTAATGAACTCAAATATAAACACTAAGGTATTTTTCATAACAAAATAGTGTTTTTATTCAGCAAGTATTGTGAACACACGGTTTGAAAATTATTTTCACCACAAGTATAACCACTCATACATTTAAGTGACTTCTAAATCATTGTATTATATACATGTGGTGATTCAAAGCGACGCTTGTTGATGATTTACTGAAGACGACTTCAGCGGTAGAGCAGTACACTCTTTGGCTCTCGACCGAATTATTGCGGGTTTTAAATCAACGTGATGGTAAATGATAACAAATAGTGTGTTTTGAAACTAGACAGTAACCTTCGAAATCAAATATTAACAGAAGAAGCAAAAAACGTTTCAAACGTGAGTTTAAAAAAAAACATTTTAAGAAGAGTAAGGTCTGATGGGAATCAATAAATGTTGAGTTTTTTTTTTTTAAATAAATGACATTTAGAGGATGAAGCATGAAGTAACAAATGAGACATGGTTATTGGTTTAGTCTATATTATTCGCTGTATACTTGAAAAACCCTTAAACCTTTGTTTTTTTAAATGAACAAAATTTTTATAATGAAGAATCTTTTTGTGGCCTGATTCTTTTCTCCATAAATTTCATGGGTGTACAAGATAATATTTGTGTCAAAAGGTAAAATTTACAAAAAACAACAGTTTTTGCCTTTTTAATCGAAGTATTTTTTAAATAAAATTTAAATAAAAAATAATTTTGTTTTAAGCCACTTTATTTATACACATATAACAATTCGACCGGTTTCGGTTAAACTTAACCTTCTTCTCCTTGTATATATATATAAACCGAAGTATTTTTTTTTTAAATTACGTTACATGTTCAATTCTCAATAGCCAGGTACTTACCATATTTCGTCTTTCCATTAATTTTCTCTTTCCATTCTTAAATTATAATATATTAATTATCGGTTTAACATGTCTAACAAATGTGTTTCATTTTTTTTTTTTTTCGTAAGAAGAAATGTATTATAGTTTTCTATAGGTTCCATACTAATGGAACTATTGCGCAGTGCCACATAAAAACATGCTTATTTTTAGTAAAAATGTTTGTTATTTTTTAGACAACAGTTATCAAAAATATTATTTTTTTAATGATGCATATGAGATTCCCTTTTAATGGTGTTTTCGTGTTAAATTGCATGAAAGGTTTTTTTATTACCTCATAAACCCAAATACTTATTATAACTAAAGAATGCTTAACTAAGCATAACTTATTCTGGTAATATAGTAAGTAAACCCCCCTTTCAAAACTGAACTCGGCTCACTCGAGTGCTAGCCGAGTGTCCTACCTTCCAGGCAATAAACCAACTATTTAAAGAAATAATACCAACTATCTGGAGCCAGTGGAACTATGGCATCCCCAATTGGGGGATGTAATGGGGTTGAAGGGAGTGGGAAAGGAAAAGAGATGGAGAAGATGACGTTGAAGAAGCACCTGGCTATTCAGATTTGTTTACCAAATACGGTTTAAGATATTTCAAGCATATTACGATTATGAATGGTGGTCTTTCCCCAATGCGTTACTGCAAGTATCTACCAGTCTGGAACGTGCCACAAATATATTATTTGGTCTTCTATAGTTATTATATTGATTAACATAAATATTTAAACTTGCTTACTTATAAATATTATGTATCATACGAATCTTACCAATCACTTTTGTACACACGAATGAACATCGTCACCAGGTCATACAATGTTTTGAGGCAGGTCAAGGTTAATGGATTTGTTCATGCAGATTTTAGAAGATACCTTGATTAAATAAATTAAAAAATATATGTATAAATTATTTCAATAATTTATCAATAATCAAAAATCTTCAACGTAAATATGAAACAGAACAAATAGTGGTGGCGACCGAGACTCGAACTAGGAACCTCTACTCTATCCGGGAGTAACTCTTCTGCCAATCAAACCACCGAGACCTTATGAGAAACCGGCATTTTTAATCGATCTCATACTTCATTTAAAAATTATTAATATCATGTTTTCAATGTTTCTTCCGATTTGGCTGCAATCTTTGTTGGGTATATAAAGATTTGTTTTGTCTGTTTTGAAAAATATTAATATTATTTCAATAAATAATATAAAAATAATAAGCATCAAAGTCATTTCTAATTAAATATATATTTTTTTTTACAAAACAATGATTCTGCGAAAAAAACATGATTTTGAAGATTTATTAAACTTTTATAACAGAGTTCAAGTTGAGTGATTTGTTGGTTTGGATTATAGTTCAGAAGATCAAAATTGTGCCCACACGTGGAAAAATAACAAAATTACTTTTACATTTTTTTCTGATTTTTACCCCTAACGTAAAATACGGAACCGATCATCGCCAGCTCTCTGTCAATCTATCTTTCCATATAAAATAGTATGCCGACCAAGCTAAAGCGATTTGTCGCATTAAGTCGATGCCGCTGGCCGTACCCCCTCCAGGCAGACGTTGGGTTCTACCCAACGTATTATTTTCTGTCCGAGGAAAATGCGTTACGCCCAAAGGTATACGGGTTGCCCACACCACCTTAATCATTGAACAGAAAATCTCTAGAAGTGATATCTATACCAAATTCAAATAAACCTGATGTTGTTAATTTTTTACTACAAAACCCCAGACTGACCGAGGAAGTTAATCTGTTTTAAAAAGTCATTCGGTATTTCGATAAATATCACCCGAAGTAAGGGGCAATTGACCTTAATTCTGGCACACCAGACTCACCTTTAACACAATTCTTTCTATTCAACCCTTCAGTAGCCACGATATTAAGGTAACAGAGGATTTAAATTCTCAGAGAAGCCTTTGTAATGCTCTTTCTTTAACATTGTTTGGTTTGAGCAAAATCCCAAGTATCGTTTGAGATTACGTGGATGGGTATATCTCTTAAACTAAGAATCTCGTTAACTTAATTTTATGAAATTCAATGCTTTGCTTACTCGCTTTCATCCAAACTGTTGAATAAAATATGGAGCTTTTTTTATTCGTGGAAACATAGTAATGCAAAAAAATCATAGTTCAATTCTACAGTGTTGCAATAACCAATGAATTTTTTGCTGTTTATAAACTTTAAAAAAACATTTATTATCTTAGATGAAACAATTTTAGCAAATTTTAATTCAACATATCATTAAAATTAAATTTATTTATTTTTTTGTGAGAACGTACGTTCAACTGTAATTTTTTCAAATTTAGAGCTGATGTTGTCAAAATTTTCAAATTCAAAAAATAATCTTTTTAAATCCTTACCTGCCCAGCAGAGTACCTTCCTATGATGTATTTATACAGACATTATTTTTAGTTTGAAATGGGTGGATTAAAGTAAGTTAGTTTTTTTCTTGGCAAGTTAAGTTACATTGCGTGATTTTTCGCGAGTAACAATAAATAAAATGGCAAAAGATAAACAACATAATGTGACTCGAAATAAGAAAAAAAAAATTATTACACACGCCATTAGTAGGGAGCATATAGTTGACCTGGTGATTAAAATTTAACTATTTTGCATCTCGTAAATTGACTCGAGGATTAAAAGAAAATATCAGCGCCTAGAAGGATGTTATAATTTTACTATGTTTCCAGCATGTTTTTTTGAAAAATTGTTATTGTTTGTATTAAATAGTCCTACTGTGTTTAATAAGTTTGATCGTGTACTTTTGACAGTAGAAATTAACTTTAACTTATTTTATGCTTTAAAAAAAAAATTACAATAGTTAAGTGATTTATCTCGCTCGTTATAAGATATGAATTCCAAGAGAAAAATACTGTGCAAATTTCGAGTTTAAGCCGTTTTTAACATGTCAACAATTTTCGTTCTATGCAAAATTTAATGTTTCATGTCGGAAATGACATTGCGAGCTGAAATTGGAAAAACGTTGACCAATTAGTTTCAGAACAGAAAAATAAAAATCTCAACAAATGTATTTTTGTCAGTGAAATATTCAGATATAAACATGTTCTGCTTGTATTTAAGAACATTCACTTTTTTTAAGATTAAACAATTTTAAGGTTTTGGAAGATAAACAAATTTCCATAGGATCCAAACAAACCAAGAAAAAAAAAATTTTGTGTAGTTGTTGTAAAATCAAAAATTTATGACAAACTCGACTTCCCTTCATATTTTCTTTTAGCTTTTAACTTCTAACTTGAAAAGGGACTTTGAAGGCAACTTTTGGGTTAGTTTTTGAGGCCCTTTTTAACCCAGTTTGCTTTCAAGAGTCTCGTATAGATTTTCCTACTAGGTAAGAATTCTTACATAATAATAAAAATGTTAAATATTTAAGTCTCCCGTCTAAAAAGTTGTCTCCGACAGAATACAGAAATAAACTTTTTTCATTTGTATTTTGAGAATCTACCTTTTGAATAAACAACTATTCAACTTGTTTACGAAACAGAAAATCTGTTAGTTTGTTTCGCGTCTTAAGCAGCAAAACCTTTCAATGTTTGAGCTCTGGTGTCATGAAATGTGCACAGCTAGAATTTTTTTTTCAGTGGCAAATTTTATTTCTATCGTGAGTTATTTAGCTTCGAAATGTCAAACGCAATTAAAAATATTTTCAACTGTCCAAAAGTAAAAAGATTTCGAAGAATAATGTTGCATCTTGCTTGGACACTTTAAAAACATAAATCCATTATAAAAATGCAAAACACATACTACGGATCGCATTTGTTTGATAAATTTGTACTTCATTATTATGATGGAAAATTATAGTAAATGCGTTGACCTGGAAATTCCACACAGCAAGAGTTGTGCCAATTTTATAATGCCAGAATTCAACGTTTGAGAAATCTTACTACTTCAGATTTTATCTTTATGGATAAGATGACAAATAAATGTTTTTTTTGTTAGTATAAGCGTTCACTTTTTTTTATATTTATGTCTATAATTTAACTTTAAATACTCAGTTAAAATATGTCTAGTAAAAAAAAAACAAATGATAGGTAAAAAAGAATGGAAACAACTAAAGCTGATATAAGAAAATAGCGGTAAATACAAACAAATTGAAAGGTCCTTCGAAATAAAAAAAGTATACAAGGTGACATCTGTGCATCAATTTACTCAATGCATAAACCATATGCTGTTTGGAATACGAGTAACTCACTCGGGAAAAATAAGATTTAACCACTTGGAAGGGATGTGTTTATCAGCAGCAAGTATCACCCTTGCTTTATACTCGCTCGTCCAATTACTTCCAAAACGTCGAGTTCACTGGCTCGGTATGATTTTTATTTATCGCCTGTTTCCTGAAACATCTTTTTTAAAAATAATACGTGAAAGGTTGTATTCAGAGAAACCTTATTAATTTGTCCTTTTTTATTGAAGGTGAAATTGATATTATTCCTGTGTTTTGTTTGACTACCCTAATGTTATACTATTTTGAGCTCTGCTGTGAGAAATGAATATTTATTTAGGCGTGATAGCTATTCTGCTCTGCAATTGCAGCCATTGAAGGAGATGCCCGTTAAAAACAAATACCTTTTTTGATTCATTCATTTATCAAAGTTTTTTTTAGAATATGAATACCGCACAAAAGTCTAAACTGCCCGGAGCCCATGAGGCTGTGACATCCCCAATCGGAGGGGAATAATGTGAGGTGAAGGTGGTGGGGAGGAGAAGGAGATGGGGAAGAGGAAGGTTTGGAAATACTTGGCTATTCAGATCTGGTCACTAAACACGGCTTAAGCCATTTCAAGCAACGTTTTGATTCTGCATGGTGGTCTTTCCCAGGGCGAGCATCTACCACTCTGGAACGTGCCGCAAATATACTATATTTTATTTTACATGAATTAATTGTGTTATGACACATATTAAATTAAATAAAAATATTTGCGCACGCCGGTTTTGAACCCGTGACCTCTAGATTCGTAGTCAAGCGTCTTACCACTCGAACACGGAGCCCGTCATGTGAGTAAAAGGATGAATGATCGGTCGGTAGCTGAGTGAACAAATGCGTCGGATTCCCACCCGGGCGTCGTGCGTTTAATTCCTCTGCTGGCTAAGTCCTCCATTATTGCACAAGCAACATCTTCTTCATCTTGTGATGGCAATAGGATTTTTTTTAAATATTGTTAGGTTTTTTGTAGCCCGGGAATGTTTGTCTTTCTTTAAAAAAAAGAGAAAAAAAAGGTTGTGAGTTATTTGGTCATCAAACACAGCTAGTGCCTGCATTTTGATACCAATTAATGGTCATCTAATGTAGGTAGTAGGTACTCTTAATATAAACTTATTCTTAGATCTTCATATTTAATGTTATTTTATCTTTACCTTGGTGAAAAAAATGTAGCCATAATAAGTAGTTAGTTTCTATGAGAATTCAGTCTGAACAGTTTATTTAGACGGATTACCTTTTGAATTAACGTAAATGGCTTCATGACATTAGTCAATTTTGTGAGAGAAGATTTGAAAGGCAAGATAAAATATTTTTTTCTTATCAGTTTTGAAAATCTAAAGCTGATTTTTTTTAAAATTTAAATTACTGAATTTTCCGTGATCGTCATCTTGGCATTAAAGTTCAATATGATAACAATATGGATTGGAGTAAAACTATATTGAAATATTTTCTATCGTTTTGGAATTTGTTTCATTATTAAAGTGTTCGAAACAAAAGCTAGGGAGCTGGTTTTGACATATTGATTATTGGAGGGAAAACATCACTCAACGGGAAAATTAGTATGGAAAGGGCAAGGGTATTGAGAGAAGTTTATGATTGGTTAAAGGCACAACTAATGCGTTGTAGAAATTATGTAATTAATTTTATTTAATGTGAGTAAGCAGGATTAGAGAATTAAAAGAATTTTTCAAAATCCAAATACTAGGATTAAGTAATATTTCAATGATACCTGTACATTAAAAAAACATGCATTCACTTATATAAAGAAAAGGTGAATTTTGAATTTTCGCGGGCTGTGTACATTCGATTATCGTTTTTTTTATTATTTTGTTATGTTGGTACACATATTTTTATCATATGTTAGCATTATTAGCCATTTTGGATTAGTGGTTTGTTTTTGACAACTGGAAAGGTTAGTTACGTTCTTGTGTGTTCTTCGATTTTTTACTTTTGAAAAAAATGGATCAAAGAATATGTATTAAATTTTGCGTTAAAAATGGAATAAAGTGTTCCGACGCACTTAAAATGTTGATTGTGGCATTCGGCGAGTCTACTTTGTCTCAAAAAAGTAAACAATCGAAGAACACACAAAAACGTGACTAACCTTTCCAGTTGTCAAAAACAAACCACTAATCCAAAATGGTTGATAATGCTAACATATGATAAATATATGTGTACCAACATGACAAAAAAAAATCAATAATTGAATTTACACAGCCCGTGAAAATTCAAATTCACCTTTTCTTTTGAACAGGCCATGTACATAATATAGTTATTAGTATGTTAATCTCCATACATATTAATTCTTACAAAAACCTTACAACGAAATTATGTAACACTCGTAAAAATAAAATTTACGCCAAATCTCCAAATACATACAACTATATTCTATCTAATATGTCATTACATAGAAATAAAAGCATTGTTGTCTGTGAAAAATTACGGGATGTAACTTTACATACCAAGAAAAAATATTATATGCTTTGATGCACCAATTTCAAATACGGAAGAATGTCCGCTAAAATACTTAATGAGTAGGTACTTTGTCAGTTAGGTAGGGATTTGATTTTTTATGATTTAAATTTAATAATTTCAATTAAAATCAATTCCGAATTTGAAAAGTTCACACTCACACGTACTCACAAAGAAAATTATTTATAGTTAATTACAGACTTGGCCAACGTGGTTTTTATACAGAACGTAATAAAATGTTTTTTCTACTCGCCATGTACATTTATCTAATTCGAGGATACGTTTTTCTAGGTTGTCTGGAAGAAATAATATAAACTCAAAAGGTACTCGTTGAATGGGATATTAATATCATTTTACAATTACTCAACTGCTGATTGTATTTGCAGATAAATAGGTAATTCAAAACAACCTTTTTTAGATCACTTATTTCTCTCCCTCTTGTTAACAACCGTATACCTAGTAATTTCCTAAACATAATTTTTTTGTACGCCCCATAATTGTACAGTTAAAAAAAAGATATTTTAAAGTGCCAATGATAACAGCAATAACACAAGTCCTGAATGATAATTTCATGGCAGTTCTAGCATTAATAATGACCGACCGAGGCCGACTGAAATTTCCTAGGCAAATTCATGCCCACATAATACTAGTATATTAACAATACCCTTAATCTGCTTCGGTGTCTTTGGCCAACAGAGATATATCGTGTTCAAACAAGGCGCTGAGAATATATGGATAAAGCTTATTTATAGTGCATTTATATTTTGCCTTTAATAAACTACCTTAAAAGTCAAACAGTTCAATTGTGGTGGTATCTAGTGACGTGCACTACTTTTTGTAATTACCGTACGAGAATCCCAAATCCTCCCAAGTATCTGGATCAAGTGGGACTATAGCACCCCCAATAGACGTATGTTGTAAGGCTATAGAGAGCGGTAATTAAAATAAGATATTGAATATGAGAGTTGGAAAGCACCTGGCCGTTTAGAAATCGTTACAAAACATGACTATTACCATTTTAAGCAACGTTTTCATTCTGAATAATGCTCTTTCCCCAGGACGATACTTATAGTATAGTATAGTATAGTATAGAGTATGTGTTTGTCGGCCTCCGTGGCCGAGTAGTAAAACAGTCTACTACGAATCCAGAGGTCGTAGTTTCAAACCCAGCATGAGCAAATAAATTTTACTTTAATTATGTGTCATTACAAATTTTATTTATTCAAAATAATATATAGTTTATTTGCGGCATGTTTCAGACTCGTATATACTCTTTGTATCGCCCTTATGAAAGATTATCATTCAAAATGAAAATGCTGCTTGGAATAGCTTCAGTTGTGTTTGGTGACCAGATCTGAATAGCCACGTACTTCCCAACCTTCTTCTTCTTCTTCTCCATCTCCTTTCCCTCCGCACTATCTTAAACCTCACAACATTTTCCAATTGGAGACGCAATATTCTCACTGGACCTAGACGGTTATAAGCAATTGGGAATCTTGTGCGGTATTCACTATTACAAAATACCACTCTGGAACGTTCTGCGAAATTCTTAGGAGAATTCTGGATCAGAGCGTCCATTATTTTACATCATCCCTGTGATCAGTATTCACCAAATTTGATCGCTCCAGTAATCTCACTTTCGAACAATTAATCTAGTGGTACGAATTTATAATCTTACGTTGTGAAATCAAAATATTCGAAATTATTCTTGAACATAACTAAGAAAAGAGAATATCGCTCTAATTAAAAGTGTTTAAATACGGATAAATGCTACAAAGACCGCAATTTTAATTAGAATTCTTGGTTAAAATTGATTTAGGTATGATCAGTGCCTTAATCTTAATGGACAAACACTTTCTTTAAAATTTGACTGACTTTGACTAGGAAATCTTTCTTGTTTACTAGTCTAAATATTTATTTTATAAAATATCAAATATGTTTTCTGTATTAAATAAACAAATAAAAGTCAAGGTCACTGTTCACTATTCAGAATTCTAGCATTGTCATAAATAGATTTAGCCATTTTTAAGGACCAAATATGAATATCCGTGTCCTTCTCAACCATTTTTATTTTATTTCCTGATGCTGAAAGTAATGGAAAACCGACAAAGATGGCGAAAAGAAAGAGGAAGGTTGGAAAATACCTAGCTATTCAGATCTTGTTAGTAAACATGGCTATTGCCACTTCAAGCAACTTTTTGATTCTAAATGGTGATCTTTCACTAGAGTCATATTTAGTGTATCTACCACTCGAGAACAAGCCTCAAATATCCCATTTATTATTTCACTGAAAAATATGCGAGATATATTTATATTAATTCAATAAAATGCATTTGCGTTTGCCGGGCCGAGAACCCGAGTCCTACAGATTTGTAGTCGAGGATATTAACCGCTCGTCCACAGAGATCGTTAGAACCTCACGAGAATGATAAACGTGCTTTTAAAAGGTTTAAGTATAAAAAAACGTGAACATAGCGAACGTTGTTCGATTGAATAAACATGAAAAGCATTGATCAAGCTTATATTCGCTAAACTCGTTTAAAGTTTTCTATGTCTAGATACTATAATACAGGTAGAAACGTACTTTAAGAGATAAGGTAATTTGTTTTGTAAATCACGAATCTGTGTTAGCAATTACACTTAGACGTAATAAATTTTATGAAAAAAGAGTTTTTTTGCTAAAATTAATTAAAGTGGATAGTTATGTATATTTTTAAGTACCTACATCCAATGCACGGATACATTTATTTTAATATTTACTCTCCTTCTTCTGGCAACCTTTATTGAGATCGAATATCATTAGGGCAATCTTCACATTATAAACCGCAGCCAAAAACAACTCACTTGCATCAGTCGATCGGTTTCGAAGTCAAAAGCTGCGGTGACTTTCATCAATCTTGTTCTTCGTGGTGTAATCAAGTTATCAAAGTTTCTTCTTGTCGTATTTGGTTCGATTCCCCAATTTTTGATCAATCGTCAATTCGATGAAAAACTTCTACATTTATCAGGCTGTATATTCAAAGGATATCGAGGTTTTGCCAATGTACTTATATCCACATTTTAAAAACGATACAAACTGCTAGTACATTCGTTTTTTAAATATATTTTTAGTGCTTAACATCAAACTAAAGAAAAGTTTATAGAAGTTTAATTTAAGCTGTTGTGAAAAAATACTGATATCGACAATTCGTAGAAGACTTTTCGATTCCAAGGCCTCTAACAGGCCAAACAAATTGGATATCTGGTCTTGAAATAATCGGTTAGTAGCTGAGTGGACAAACGCGTCGGGTTCCCACCTGGGCATCGTGGGTTCAATTCTTCTGCTAGCTAATCCTCCATCATTGCGTAAGCAAAATTTTCCGCTTATTATGATGACAATAGGAGTTTTTTTTAAATTTGCCAGGTTATTCGTAACCCAGAAATGTTCGTCTGACTTAAAAAAAAAGGATTTTTTATATTTTAAATTTTTGATTACCTTCACCGAAAGTACAAAAAATTTGAGCTTACTTCGGGTACATGACATTCATAACACACTTCTATTGATTTATCTTTTCAGTGATAAATACATCGACCAATATCGATAGCTCAATAATAAATAGATCAAAACTGCATTTTCATCTAATTTTTTAAGTTTCGCTTAAGCCCTTTTGCCTTTCCAGCGACGATATATTTGTCAAGTTTAAAAATTAAATAAAAGTTTAAAAAAAAGAAAAATAAAACGGACACTACATGTTCCCCTCAAAACAACGTTCAGGGCTCGTCAAGTCACTCGAGTTGAGATCTGAAATCGTCATCTCAAGGATCCTCGACAAGACAGTGGTTGAAGTCATAGTTCGCTCCTTATTCGCCTGTTGAAGCGTCGAGTGCCTTTGTCTGTGAGGGCTGGGCACCGTTTTTTAACTGCTGTATTTGTGAGGGAGATTTGAGGGTACTTGATGAGAGAAACAAGAGGAGGCTTGAATGATTTTAGGAGAGTGTAAATTGTAAAATTGCATTTTGGTTGCGACCTTCCTGGGTCGTGACTTTAATACTCCACTAGCTTCAGTAATCTGAAATCGTCGACGTTTTTACCTACTCCAGCCTTACCGATTGTAGAAGATGTTTTTCGTTGAATTATTTTCAATTTCTTACGCTACGATTCTGTTCTTCACAGTATCTTTCCATTTCACTACAATCCCTATTGATTAAGACTACTGGCTCAAGGTAGAGAACCTTTTATTTTGCGTTATATATTATATCTGTGTGGGAAAGGAAGAACGGGATGAGTAAAAAAATCAAGTTTATAGTTAAGTATGCAGATTGGTTCATTTAATACATACGATTATGTTGCAAGGAAAATGAGATGATTTCAAAAATAAAATAATTTTCCATTATTTTTTGAAAAAGGACATATCTCGTGATTACATGAAAAAAACATAATTTCCAATTTTTTTGTTGGCTCTTTCAAAAACCTGTGTTGTTTGACTAATTTAATTCTTCCTTTTGCAGACAGATAGAACTATTAGTTTTACCCAGCTTGCACAATGCTTAACACATTTGTGTGAAACCCAGTCCACAATGGAGTGCTTATACCAACCCTGATGTATGGCAGTGCGGCATGGAACTGGCAGAGGAAGGATGAATGTAGACTGAATACTGTGGAAATGAGATCCCTGAGACGTATGTGCGGTAAAACCACGTATGGCCGTATTAAAAATGTGGATATCCGGAAAGAATGCAAGGCTGATGTGAGCGTTATGAATTGGATCAAGAAAGGGACCCTTAGATGGTTTGGGCATGTGGAACGAATAAACAAAGAAAGGAGTCTAAAAATAACGTATGATGCGAATGTGAATGCAAGAAGACGTCGAGAAACATGGCACGATCAAGTAAATCAAACACTTTTTTTTTTTTTACGTGAATACCGCACAAGAGTTTCAACTGCTCCCAACCGTCTAGAGCCAGTGAGACTATGGCATTCCTAAATAGGATATGTTGTGAGGCTGAAGGTAGTGGGGAGGGTAAGGAGATTGGGAAGGGGAAGGTTGGGAAGTACCTGGCTATTCAGATCTGGTCACCAAACACGGCTAAAGCCATTTCAAGCAACGTTTCGATTCTGAATGGTGGTCTTTCACCAGGGCGATACTTAGAGTATCTACCACTCTGGAACGTGCCGCAAATATACTTTTTATTATTTTTACATGAATTAAATGTGTTATGACACATATTAACTAAATAAAAGTAATTGGCGCACGCCGGGTTTGAACCCGCGACCTTTGGATTCGTAGTCGAGCGTCTTACCACTCGACCATGGAGGCCGTCATGAGTCGGGTCATGTGAAGAAACAAAATAACAGAAGAGTATGTATGAGACGATGTATGAATGTGAATGAAGCAAGGAGTGTGTGCCAAGACAGAGTTGTTTGGCGGTCCATCTTCTCTGCCTGCGGAAACGGCGTAATGGTGAGTTAGTTAGTTGCGAAACATTGATAAATGTGGATGCAAGGTATGGCATTTTGTCCTATTATGAGGAGGCCCATAATTTTTAGGAAGTAGTAAAATTTTAATTAATAAATTAAACACAATAAGCAAATGGAGCTACATGAAGGTTCTTTAAACTTAATTCTACATGAATTGGTTACATTCTTGTTGATTAAATAGTTTTTTTAGATCCACAGTTCTAGATAACGATGTACGCTAGAATGAACCAAAACAGTATTATTTTTGTTTCAGACAATCAGATCTCTACTTCTTAGTTAAGACATGTCAATTGAATATGTTTTGATGATTGAAATACGTAAAACTTTACCAACCCAATCCGCGCTATTCATTTGCAACTATTTCCATTTTAAGCAGGGGACTTCGCTCGGTGTTCGCTTCCAGCAGAAAATTGCAAACGGGGCAGTATAATAAAACGGACTGAAGCTCGAGACTTTTACAATCATGCTCTGGTTAAAATGGAAATTCTTATCCAAAGTATAGGGTTATCACAAAAATACACATTCAGTAATAACTATTCTCTTTCGGATCTGGCCGAGAGGGCAGCGGGTGGATTACAATAATATTTGAATAAACTTTTTTAATTACGTTGCGGCGGAGATTGGTTCAAGTCTTTGGATAGAGTTTCGGATTTAAAAGCTTGGGAAAATGCTAGCTAATACGTTTTAATTATTCGATAAATGAGCTGCCTAGTAATTATAAGTTAAGGATAACAAAGCAGTGCGGAAAGGTCAGTGGTCGTTTGAATCTTTGTAATGGAAGCAAGGCTGGCAGTCAATAATGGCGCTCTGTTACCAGCCCTGATGGTAGTGAGACGTGGAACTGGTAGAGGAAGGACAAAGACAATAGAATTTAAAAAACGTGAAAGAGATGTTCAGATGGTTTTGACCAAAGGGAGAATGAATGAAGAAAGGAGTTAAGTCATAGTTATTCGTAATTACTAAATAAAGTAATTAATTTTAAAAAAACCTTAACAAAGCCTTAAAAGAGTGGAATTTTTTTTTTTTTTTCTCAACTGCTCCCAACCATCTAGAGCCAGTGAGACTATGGCATCCCCAAATAGGGTGTGTTGTAAGGCTGAAGGTAGTGGGGAGGAGAAGGAGATGGGGAATAGGAAGGTTGGGAAGTACCTGGCTTTTCAGATCTGGTCACCAAACACGGCTCAAGCCATTTCAAGCAACTTTTCGATTCTGAATGGTGATCTTTTACCAGTTCGATACTTAGAGTATCTACCACTCTGGAACGTGCTGCAAATATACTTTTTTATTGTTTTTATATGAATTAAATGTGGTTATGTTAATTAAATTGTTATTGTTAATTAAATAAAAGTAATTGGCGCACGCCGGGTTTGATCCCGCGACCTTTAGATTCGTAGTCGTGCGTCTTATCACTCGACCATGGAGGCTGTCAAATATATATAAATATATATATATATATAAATATAAATATAAATATATATAAATAGAACATATATACTTTGTTTTTAACCACTTTAAAAAAAAAAAAAAAAAAAAGTGGTTAAAAAACAAAGTATATATGTTCTATTTATAAATATGGTAAGCCACAAATTTAATGCTTTTTACGAATATATAAATATATATATTTATTATTTTTTTTAAATTCAACCAATGAAAAATAATAATACAGAAGGGAAACAAGATGTGAGTGTCGCCAGAATTAATTGCACCGAATGACTGGTGAGTTGCCGAGTCGATAAATGCATCAGGTTTACACCCTTTATAGTTATTTTCCAGTTCTTTCTTTTGAATCATTTATTTAAATAAAGAAATATTCACACCAGGTCATCTCTTGTTTTTAATTTATTTACGAAACACTTATATTGTCGAAATACGAAAAATAACACTCACTAAATATGACAACATTTGAAAAACTTCTACGACCATCATTATAAGCGGAAAATGTTACTTGTGCAATCACGGAGGACTCGACGCTTGGTAGGATCCCGATACCTTTGTCCAATCAGCTACTAACCGGTTGTTATGTTTTTTTTTCAAGAAGTGTAATCTCAAATATTACAAGGTTTCCATGATCGCAAGTGTAAATATGTATTATATAGTCTATACTATAGGTAAATGAACATACATTTGTTGAATAATAATCAGGGGTGCCAATATGATGGAACATTGGAACATATCCGAGGCGAATAATACAATACCTCTCATATCTAAAGGGGCTGCCAATCCATTTACTTTTTGCCTCTTTATAAGTCGATTTGTCTCTCATCAGTGGTCCATATAAGAACCCGCTTTAGTGCTACTCCTTCTTGGTGCGCATATAAAGTTAATTATTTTTATTTATAGTTTTTGAAAGGACAGTTAAGCTTAAGAATCTAAATCAACTAGGCGTAGAAGCGTCAATATAAATCGTTTCTTGGATGTCGAACCAGCAACCTTCCGTCTCAAAGTCAAGAACGAATACTAATAGACTACGGAGGCTGTCGCTAAAAAGACTGGCTCTTTTTTGTAGCGAAATTAATCCAAACATTTTGTGCGAATTTTGTTTTTTTTTACTGTACCTACGTACTAATTGCGGTAGGGCTGGGTAAAATTAATAATTATTTATTAATTGGCTTCTCATCTTTACGTTATATCTTGGTATATTTCCAATTCGATCCCACAAATTCAACTTTCCACGTTGCGCAACAATTTTTTTGCAAAAATGTGATCTAAGGAAAGTCACTTTAGAACTCACTACCTCGAAAAATTCCTCTGTCAGAGAAAGCCTTGGTATTTCAAGATATAGCCATATATGACGTAGACTCAACCGTTCTCAGTTCTAGACTGTTATAATATATCTTAATTACTATCTTTCAACATGGCTACACTGAGAATATTTTATCGGTATGTAGATTGAACAAACTTGATTCCGCATTCTTCAGACAATAGAAATGGTGTCTACAATACCTAATAATGTAGAAGCTATAAAAGGTGTCCTTTTCGCATTGTTTTGTGATAACCCTGCCCCGATTGTTCCGTCTATAACTATTTCAAAGGTTGGAATGTTTGTGAACTCCACCAAGAAGAAGCAGTCGAGGAATTTTAAAGGACTAAACATACCTTTTTTTACTTTTATAAAGAATGAACATTGTCACAATGAATGGGATTTCAAATGAGGAACTCGGAATAGTAGCGGTTAAAGTTAAAACCGCTATCAGATAGCAGATTTAGTTGGAATTTTCTCAAACGGATTAAATCGAAAATGTTTTATATTGAATTAAATGGAACGAGTAGATTGCGCACAAATGATTGTTTTTTTAAAACGATATCTTCGTATGTTTCAGTCAAAAATTATACATATTATAATTGTATATTTTCGTAGAAAGCAATCACTTTATGGTTTAGTATATTTAAAGAAATGAAAAAAAAAAACTTTGCATTAAACCGCGAATATTATTTTAATTTTTATGACTCATATTCTTCACAATAATGATGATGGCATCAGATTGAATAATTTAGAAGCACTAGAAATAAAGAAAGCCATTGAAATTAATAGTCATATTCTTAATAATCCGATAAGTTTGCCCAGTAGTCCGATGTTACATTATTATTTAATCACCTTCTTGGTTAATGTTTTGTCTCTTTCAATTCGTATTATCTGACTTTTTGTTCTCTCTGTCCCTTTGTCATAATGTTAATGTTATTCTTTCATTTTCTCATTAATAATCTCCATCTGTTTGTATATTTAACCGCAAGCGTTGTATTTTTTGCTTAGTTTAATTGTGTACCCTGATGATGCGTAGACTAAGCGAAATCGGTCGATCATAAAAATAAAAATATTATTCGTGGTCTTTTACAAAGTATTTTATTTCATTTATTTTCATAATATAATTATACGCGAAGTTAATAAATGGTAAAATTTACGAACATTCCAGCAGAATGTAGTGAGGAAAGTGATTGTCAAGCGTTTCATTATGTGTCCCATGCTTGAAAAAAGATAATAGTTTTAACTTCAGATGTTCTAAATAGTTTCATCTCTTGTAAATAAAATAAAAGAAAATATAAATAACTAAATACTTCCTCACGGCTTCAAAAAGTTATGTATTCATAAACAAACTAATTTATTATTCCAGTAGTTGCTTACCAAAAACACGTGCCCGAGAATGACAACGTATCGGGGTAACTATTATACCCGTAATTCCGTCCACAAGTTCTGGAAAGTTACTGCAAAGTTTGGCTCATTTCGCCCGATTACGCTTTCTGAAAACAGCTGAAAAATGGCTTTTGAATTGAGAAATATTGCTCGCGGATTAGACGGAATGAGAAACAGGCTACATCGAGCCATAAATAACAGCAGATGGCAGGAAATGTTTAAAGAAAAAGAATAAGAAAGAAGAGGAAAAACGCGACTGAACTTTTAATGATGACAGATAATATTATGACGATGTAAAGATTTTTAATCTCGTCGTATTATTTCTACGCTTTGTCAAAAGGTTTGTACGAGCTTGGGTGTGTAAAAGTTGGAACTATGCCAAGTTCTATGAAAAATTGATTCATCCTAAATATTATGGTATTATAAAATAAATGTTTTATTTACATAATGAAAACGAAATAATTATTTTGAATTACAGATTTTATTTTAAATTTTAAGACCGACCGGTTTTGCTTAGTCTACATCATCAGGGTACAACATTAAACTAAACATAAAATACACAGTGTGTGGTTGTATATAATCGTACACACAGAGAAATAAAACAATATGCAATAAAATAAATGTAAGAAAACAAAAGCAAAATATTTAAATTATAACAAAGGAACAGAGAGAAAAAAACAGATTATACGAAATGAAAGAGGCAAAACGTCAACTGAGAAGGTAAATAAAAACAAATGAGAAATTTTATGAGTTAACGGGAAATATACCTAATATTGAACTTCTGGACAAATTTAACAGATTATAAAGAATATGAATATTTATTTGAATAGCTTCGTTTATGTCTAGTGCTTCTATATTATTTAATCTGTCGCCACGACCATTTTTATGGAGAATAAAAGTACCGGTGCATTTATTGAAGGTATGATCTTTTTCAACAGAGATGATTGGCGAATTCACGCTTTGTATTTTTTGTTTAGCTTAGTTTTGTACCCTGGTGATGCATAGACTAAGCGAAACCGGTCGTTTATAAAAAAATAAAAAATAAAAAGCCTGCGGTCTTACACAAAGTTATTATTTGATTTTTATTAAATATGTCAAACCACAAAGTGAATATATAATTTAATTTAAATAAAAAATGTTTTAGTTTTAAGCCACTTTATTTATTCACATATAACATTCGACCGGTTTCGGTTAAACTTAACCTTCTTCAGGAATGTATATACTTTCCTGAAGAAGGTTAAGTTTAACCGAAACCGGTCGAATGTTATATGTAAATAAATAAAGTGGCTTAAAACTAAAACATTTTTTATTTAAATTATAATGTCAAGCTACAAAGTGATTGCTTCCTTCGATAAAATAATATAAGTTATTATTTCTTAATTGTAATACGGTTCTTTATTTTCAAAATGCATGCTAAACTGTTGCTTAAGCTGTTTGAATAAGGACTGATGTTGATTGATTGAATGAAATCAACTGTTTAACAGATGGCCTGTATGACTAAACTTGTGTGGTTGACTCTTTGACTGATTGACTGTTAGTCAACGTTTGACTTATGAACTATTTGATTGATATTTAATGTTTGTCTGATAAACTCGTTGACTGATAATCTGATTTGACTGATTTTGTGGGTCGTCTGGGCTGCAATATCAGTGTAATTAATCAAAGTTGAGGAAAATAGAAGAGAAATCATGGTGTCGCCAATAATATTATTTTGCTATTTGAATATGCGGAATCGAACATCAATAAGACGGTCGCATGTTTGCTGCTTCCATTCGCAAAACAAGTACTAAATACTAGTTTTTATATATATATATATACAGCCTTGTTTTCATCAATGCAGTACAATTTAAAGACGTAATACTGCTTTTGAAAAGCATGCTTATTTCCGAAACTAGTTGAATAAAACAACCTTAACTCAGGTGATATGTGGTTAATATACAAAAATGTCTACATTTTTGGAATGATTTAATAATAAAGTGTAAGGCCATAAACTGGAACTTAAAAGTTGAGTGCGAATATATTTGTTCAAAAAAGCTACATTTCTTAATAACTTAGTGTGAGATGATTTATTTTCTATATGGCGCAGTATGAAGTTATCTTATTAAAAGTATAACCTATGTAATTCAACATTTTTAAAGGTTCCACTGCAAAGTCGAAAGCTCTTATTATTTTTTTAAAAATATACACGAAAAACAAGGTTGTCGTTTGAGTTAATCCTCATTAAATTTGTGCATTGTCAGGAACGATAAATCAAAAAAAAAAAAAAAAAAATTAGGTAAAAGCAAGCTAAAAAAAATTCTAAAAAAATCATAAAAAGGTCAAATTAAATAGTTTAGGAGTATAATAAATGGTTAATATGTTTGAAGTGTATTGTGGATTTGAAGATTTACGGAGTTATTTGTACTTTGAAAATGTGGAGTAAAGTTTTAAGTTACTAGGCAGAATGTTAAAGATTTCAGGAGCCATGTAGATTAATTGTCTTTTAGTCGTTAAACATTCTTTCAAAATAACAGAAAAAATATTCTGTTTCTTTTAAAATTTGTAAAAAGGCAATCAGAATTGCGAATCTTTAAATAAAAATGGCAACAAAACAATGGTTAGAGCCCTTACAATTCTCTTTCTATTTAGCCTTTCTAGTTCGGTGGATTTTAATCGGAAAGTTTTCGTCTTTGTTTCAATGCTGAATTTTATATCGATGCTTGGTTGAACCACACTGAAGTTCAACGTTAAAAATACTAAGAAAGAAGAAGCAATTTAAACAAGGTAATATTATTTAGAAGTGCCATCCGACCAGCTCCCGTGCTGGGGGAATGTTTTTTAAAAATGTAGGTCACTCCAGCCGTCTTTGATTATACACCGTCTGCAGCGAGGAATCTTTTATTTCGCATTTCAATGTGTACGGCGACACTTGGGCTTCAAAGGCAGTGCTGGTGAAAAGCTAAATACGGGAAATACGAGATGCTGAAAGCTGCTTCTAAAGAGTTATACGTAATATAGGATGTTTACGGGATGCTGCTAGGACTGAGAAGGGATTATGACTGCAATGAGTCTTCAAAAGTATCAAACGGTCGAACGTTGAAAGCATCCAATAAATTCGTTTAAATTCGTGTAAATTAAACATTTTGCGGATTCTGGGAAAGGTGTCAAAGCACACATTAATCGAAATAAAGTATTGTAAATAAAGAAACAATAATGAAAGAATTCAGAGACACCCGAGAAAGACATGGCACGATCAAGTATATCAAATACTTGAGTCGGGCCACGTGAATAGTCAGAATAACAGAAGAGTATGTATGAGACGATGTACGAATGTGAATGAAGCAAGGAGTGTGTGCCAAAACAAAGTTGTATGGTGGTCCGTTCCTTTGCCTACCCTTGCGAGAGAACAGCATGAAAGGTTAATTAGTTAAGACTCAAGAACAAGTGAACGTGGTGTAGAGATAAAGTTTCAATCGGTTTTTTGTCGCTAGATGATTCAGAATTATAGATAGTCTCAGTATCGCCACAGAAAAATACCACCATTTAGAATCAAAAAGTTGGTTGTAATAGCTTTTCCATGTTTGATGACCAGATTTGAATATCCAGTTACTACCCAACCTTCCTCTTCCACGTCTTTTTTTCCCTCCCCACCACTTTCAGCCTCGCGACTTACCATAATTGGAAAAACCGTAATCCCACTGACATAGTGGTATTCACATTTAAACAAGAGATAGTATATGTAGAATTTGTGGGCGTGGAATATTGTTTTGTAAAAGAATTTATTTGCAAAATAACCCGGGACTCAAAAGTGTCAACAGTTAACTGTTGACGGATAACGCGTTGATAACGACTATTAAAAAAACTTGCACGATCGTTCTAGTTTTTTGTTTGAATTCTGATGGTTAAATAGGATATACGAGTACAAACTCAAATGAAAGCTCGAGAGACAATGGCGATATTAAATGGCCTTTGGTTTAAAACAAAGTGTACTACAACAAATTTTGTAAAATGAATACAATTATGTTTTGATAATTAAAAATCATTTATGATCTTATTTTATAATTTTTTTAGAGCTAATGAAAAGATTGTTCAATATATAGGTGTAATTATTAAAGATCATCTAAAATGTAGGTATGTCAGTTAACCTGGTAAATAACCTATTTTTACAGATTTAAACACAAATAACAATAATATTTTAACAATTTTTATAGCGCTGTTTTTGTGACACCTCAAGGGCGCTATTCTTAGATTGCTAATATTCATATTCACGCCTTTTGTTTCGAAAATTATGATGAACATGTTTTTTAACAGGTTTTTATTACTCAATTATAGGTGATTGAGATTTTAGAGAGCTTTTAATTTAAAATAAAGTAATATAAAAAAGGATTTAATATTTAAGGTTCCCTACTATGTCGACCATAACTGTCTAATTATTACACTATTGCTATTTAGAAAGTTTGTGCCAGCTGTTTCCTAGTTGTTTATGTTAACGATACTTCCCCCAATTTGATATTTGTGTATATTTTAATTTACAAGTAATACCAAAGTGTTGAATGATTTATCTCTAATCTATTCTAAACTAATGATTTAAGGATGACTATTCAAACTATTGGAAAACATTTTCGTTGTCTTTTTTATTCATTTAAACACGTTACCGCTGTTTTATCTTGCTGTAAAATAGTCATAAAGAAATATAACAAATGCAAATAATCAACCAAAACCTATCATCTGCTCGGGTCGGTTATCATCGGGGCAACCTTCACCCTGAAAACTGAGTTTAACTATTACACTTGTACAAGCAACGTTAGTTTAGTAGCCAAACTGCGTCAAATTCAACCTGGTCTTTCATTAAATTTCACCTGGATTATCAATTGGATAATCTTGTATTTTTGATGGTCCTAATAGCATATCTATGTAATATTAGAGATTTTTTTCTAAGAAAATCTTTTATATTGTTGCCGGAAAGGCAAAAGGGCTGAAGTGCCATTTTGGGGAGTTTACACCAGAATACTTTAAAGTTTTTTGTTTTACAATCAAATTCATAAGTCATCAGTACCTGGATGAAGTTAAAAAAAAAGTTAGCTCAAGTAACTCAATGCTTTCACTGAATTACGGGAAGCGACAAAAAGCTAAAAAAGTCCCAAACTTGTGTCGCTTGAGTCAAGTTATTTCCCAAACGGTAAATATACTTTCGATGACTGAGGGGCCACAAAAGTCTTTAAAATCAAATGAGAGTCCGATCAAAACTTCATATTTAACTCATTTTTAACCAAAGTGTCACTGAAGCACTTTTACCTTTTCAGCGACGATATGTAGTTTTGACAATTTTATAAAAATCAATGAAGAATCTCTACAAAATTCATTCGCCTTTCTATCCAGGTGTGAAGGTTTGGCTATAAAACCTACAAATAGACATACATTTATAATGTTTTTGTCTTCCGTGGCAATAATTGCTACTTAGTGTTCAGATGCCAAAATAAAATCTGAGGAAAATATAACAACCAGTAATTTTGATCATTTCATTTGAAAACTGCCATGCTTAAAAGCTCACTCTAGTGTGTTCAATTTTCTAGCAAACGTTGCATTAAGCATATTTTTTACAGCAGCAGTTGTATTCGCGCAAGATGAAAATGCATTTAATAAAATAAATGTATTTTCCAATAATTGAAATAAGTATTTTAAATGCTGTATTTTCTACCACAAGTTTTACTGCAAATAAGACGCGGAGCACTCGAAATAAAACCACTTTATTAAGTCAAGAAAAACCGGAGAGCAAATAAAGAACTTAATAAAGGAAATGCAGAAATACGGGAACACGCTTTGCAAAATACGGGACACCGCTTTACTTTAAGGATGAATTAATCGGAGAGGGCACTTTGTATAGATTCCATTAACATCCCAAAGGATTCGTTTTCTTGACACATTTACTTGTGGAGATATTTCACTTTGAAAATGCACTATTTTGAAACGTAAATAGCCAAGTTAATTCATGCACATAATTAATTGCATTAAAGGTACAATGAAATGGTGGAATCAACTAAAACGTGGTATCACAAATGGGCACAGCACAAAAAAATAACGGATGGATCCATAATAGGTGTCTCCTTGCACGATAAAAAACAAATGAGTAAATTAGGATCAAGCATATTGCGTACAAAATCCACTTTTTTCAAACGGTCCAATATATCGATGTGTAAATGCATTTCCACTACTTGACGAAAAGTGAAAATATTTTATTTAAATATGAAAGTAACATCGAATTTTCCAGCTCCTTTTGTATGAACAAATAAAATCAAAATATAATAAGAATTCTCAAAGAGATGATTATGTTTTTTAGGTTTTAAAATATCTAGTACCTACCGATATATATTTGCAATACCAATAACACTGAAACTTTGTATGCAAAGTGTACATTTACCTAATAAAATATATGAAAACATCCTTATTATACTCGTACATTTTGAAATCTTGAGTTCCACAACCGAAGTTATGAAAATAAATAATAAATAACTGATTTATTTAAAAGCTTTTTTTAAATTTATTCAACTCCCAAGCGTTGATTATGATTGAATAGCAATCATGACTTTTGATATAAATGCATTTACCCTTTGATATATTAATCAAGCCTCAATGAAATTGGCCAGGTGCAGTGATATTTTTCTGTGGTGTTAAAAAAATAATTACCGTACTAAATCAATGATTCAAGAATTTTCGTTAAATCCATCACGAAGACAAAAAAATATGCTGCTGGTTTCAAAAGACTAAAGGCTTTTTACACAAATGGTTACATTTTAAAAAATATAATATACTCATAAACAGTGCAAAAATATTGTACAATAAAGAAAAAAATAAAACTGAATAGCAGGTACATCCAGAATTAAATAGTTTCATCAACTAAATTGGCTCTACTAGTTGAAAAAAACTGTACTAAGGTACGCTTATATTGTTATATTGACGTACTGAATATATCAACAACATCAGAGTATTTTTTTCCCAGATGTTGAATTCGTCGCATAGGAGTATAAAATTATGAGGTTAAAATAGAATTGTCACAATAGGATGGTAGGTACTGCCTTGTTACTGTCCTCCCAGGAACATGAAACGCGATTAATTATCGCAGAAAAGCCAGGTACATCCCTACGTAACGTACCTACGGTACGTGTAGCGTTCTTTTATACACATCAAATATATAATAAATAAATATTTTAATAAAGAAAGCCATAAAAATCAATGGTCATATTCTAAATAATCAGGTAAATTTGTCCAGTGGTCCAGTATTACGTATATTTCCTGTAAACTCATAAAAAATCTCATTATTCTTTACGAGTATATATTATAACCGCACACTGTACTTTTTGTTTAATTTCATTTTGTAACCTTATGATGCTAAGTCTTAGCGAAACCATAAAAATTGAAACAATATCCGTAGTCTTATGCAAAAAATTTTTTTCGTTTCTTTAAATATATCTAATCACAAAGTGATTGCTTTTGATGAAAATATTTAAAATATGTATCATTACATCTTTATTATTACAGATATTCATTGAGAATAGAGTTTATTAACTCGAAACAATCTCAAAGTATTCTTTGATCATAGAAACGAATATCTACATCGCTTTACTTATTCTTCATCCAATGCTTTGCCTTTAATCCCGCTTCCCATTCATCATATTCTCGCCCAACAATCCATTTATCTTACTCGCCAGAAATAATATAATCATTGCAGTTTTAGCCTTCCCATATCCTTCCGCTGTCAAATAACTTAGAATGTCTGACAGAACGAATACGGCTATAGAACAGAGGTTAGTAACTAAATTTGAACATACTGTTTAATAAATACAAATAATTTCAGATAAACATGAACTTTAAAACTTATTAATTTTTTTTACTTTTGATATTAATTATTGGAAAAATATCAATAATCTTCAAAGAGAAAAAGCCAGAAAGTAAAAGAATAACGGTCACGACCGAGACTCAAACTCGGAACCTCTATTAATTGATCTATTTAATTGATCTCTTACTTAATTTTAAAATTATTAATATATATTTTTTTCATTTTGTTCTGATTTGGCTGCCATCTTTGTAATGGTATACAAAGCTCAACCCTATAAATAAGTAATATTACAAATAATTTTCGTTATGAGCGCGTACGTAGGTATGAATGTGAACATTTTAAGAACAATCCTTTCGAATCCCTACCCAAAGAACCTTTAATTTATTTTAGCAAACATTATTATTTATTTGAAATGGGAACTATTTATTATTTTTCTTAGCAAATTAAGTATAAACGTTTTAAGGAACTGTGCCGACTTCAATTTTTACAAACCAAAATAAATTATAAGAGTAGTAGTAAGTACAATATACTTTTCTCTTGATTTGTCTGAAAATATCGAGATAAGAAATCGTCTGCTTTCTATTTTTCGACATTTTAACTTAACAGTAGTTTTAGAATGAACATGACGCATACTCTATTTTTTTTAAATTTAACTATTTTTGTTATTTTTTTTAAATTTTGAATGGAAATTATGTCATTAAATTATGAATTACTTCTGTCAAAATAATTTTTTGAAATTTAAACCAAACCAACCATCTAGTAACGTACATCAAAAACGTATAACTTTTTTTTTTTTTTATCAAGTGAAAATTTATTTGCTTAATATATATTTTCGCCGACCATACTAGAGATGCCTCTGTGTTATAGCGGATAAATTTCAATCGATTGTTTATTTCAAAGTATCAACATAATTCATTTGACGCAAACTATTAACCTTTTTTCCACTAGCCAATATTTTTATACTAATAATGGTGAAACGAATTGTTCAACCCCTAAAAATAAAATTCTAAGCTTACTTGAAAAAGGATGTACGGATATAATTCGAAAGCATATCTATTTTTTAGTAAGTTTGTCTGATTGATTAACTTGGTCATCTTCTGAATTCCATTTCTATAAAAATAGATATATTCACCCAAAATCCAAAATTCACAGCCTAGAAAACACGCTGGTCGAATCAAGGACTATTTTCAACTCGACCCTTTTCAAATACAGATCGTTACTTTTTTTCAGAAAATCACGAGTATATAGCTCAATATTTTACTACATTAGTTCAAAGCCACTGTACCTTTAGATCATATCATGCTATAGTATTTTTTCTCAATTCTTTTCCGAATAATATCTTAAATGCAATCAGCTTGCAACAGAAAACTTAGGTCAAAATAATAGAAACTCTTTACAATTCAAAAATGAAATTTTTCTAAACAACGAATGGAAGCTTTATCTTGTGTAAAATAGTCGAGTGGTAAGACGCTCGACTACGAATCCAAAGGTCGCGGGTTCAAACCCGGCGTGCGCCAATAACTTTTATTTAATTAATATGTGTCATAACACATTTAATTCATTTAAAAATAATAAAAAAGTATATTTGCGGCACGTTCCAGAGTGGTATCGCCCTGGTGAAAGACCACCATTCAGAATTGAAACGTTGCTTGAAATGGCTTTAGCTGTGTTTGGTGACCAGATCTGAATAGCCAGGTACTTCCCAACCTTCCTCTTCCCAATCTCCTTCCCCTCCCCAGTACCTTCAGCCTCACAACATACCCTATTTAGGGATGCCATAGTCTCACTGGCTCTAAACGGTTGAGAGCAGTTGAGACTCTTGTGCGGTATTCATATAAAAAAAAAATAATAATAATAAAAAATTAAGGTAGTATCAAACATACGTAAACAAAATCAAATTTTAAATTATGTCTATCACAAATTCACAATCTTCGCCCTTCTCGCCTAAAAGTACGGATTTTTATATTGTTTTAACGATACATGTTAATGGCGAATTGCTAAAACTTTTTTTAATGACTGAAGAGGAACATCAAAAATAAATAATTGATCTGAAATATTTCATTATTAATTTACAAAGTTGATTTGGCTCTGGGACCAATGGTTTTCGATGAAAAATGTTGTAACCATTCTTCATAAAACTAATATTTGTACTAAGCAAAAGACAAATAGCCCCAGTCATGATATTATGGTAAAAACTTTTACAGTTTAGCGGATAGTTATGAAAATCTTGGCAGGGTATCAAATCCAGGAATCAACAGGCATCCTTTGCAGCTTAAGTGGCGAAGTGTTGAACTCTGGAAGGCGGCCAAAACTGATATTATTTCCATACAAAATATGATAAATCTTTTCAGTGATAAATAAGCAAAGAGGGTTTCATCGTCTGTGAAAAGGTTTTTTTTAATATCTCTGTTTTTTCTTTATTATTTTCTTTGTGATACAATACACATCCCGATAAAGGAAAATGCGTCTCGCAGTCCATTTTGTACGTGTTTTCAGTGACTTAAATACAACCCTTATTTCCACCCTTATTTCCAAGCCAGCCTATTGTTCTAAAATCTTCCATAATATTTTT